>VDFB02027942.1:69563-114936 GCA_007258455.2 Sequoia sempervirens | reverse complement strand
GCAAATTAATTAGTAATTAGAGGGATAATTAGAGGAAGCTAATTAGGATTAAAAGCCAACTTGCAAAAGTTGGAGGATGTGACACACATCTATTCAAGGATTAGACATGTGCACATCCTTAATGAAGAGATTAGGAAATGGATTAGGATTAGATGAAAATGACACGTGAGGAATTAAATAAATGTAATATTTATTTAATTTTTTTGATGAAAGGAGGATTAAAAGAGGGTAATGTATTTAATTATTAATTTAATACCTTAGGGATTTAGCAGAATTAAAGATATTAATTAAATAATAGTAATATTATTTAATTAACTAGGATAAGAGGATGTTTAGATGAAAAGTGATAAATTTGGATAAATTAAGTGTCCAAATTTGGATGTCTACAATAATAATATAGCAAGTTATTATTTATGAGATTTAGGTTCTTAATTTTTACTATTATTACAAGGAATTAAATGAAGTGAACTATTTCTAATATGTCGGAGCTAAAAAAATAACAAATCATGTGGTGCCACATGACGACACCAAAAAATACAACCACATACACAACTATTGAACTATTTTTTTCCTTGTAGCCCTCAACAACACCATGTTGATGTGGTATCATATTTGATAGCTTGAACTTGGAACCCAAGGCTTAAGTAGTGATATTGCCATCTAAGTTGCAATAAAGATTGAATCATTCAAAATCAACAAATGTGAATTTAAAAAGTGAAAAATTAGATCTCACAACTATCAAATACTTTCTCTATTTACTACTAATTAGTGTCCATGAGATAAAAATTTGTTATTGACTACTGAAATAAATAATATTTAAGTAAAGACCAATGAAAATGTATAAAATAAAGTCAAGATTAAAGAGAAGATTCCATCATCATGAGTTCTTTTACATTTCATACTCTACCGTGCTACTAAATAGTTTTAATGTGACATACATTCACATACATTTGACTTGACTCTTTAATCATATATAAATACTCAATCTAGAAGTCTTATCTTGATTTGTAAAAATATTTTAAAAATATTTTATTTTGACTTGACTCTACAATCATATACAAGTACTCAATCTAAAAGTACTCAATCTAAAAGTCTTGTCTTGATTCTTTAAAAATATTAAGAAGATATTTTCTATGCTAAGTCCTAACAAACAAATTTTAGCTATGGAGAGTGATACTAACTTATTGAATAGTCATATAAAACTTTTTCCAATATTCTTCTTCCTCGAAATTTCTCAGCAATATGCTTTCGAGTCTTTTAAATGCTGCCAACGTCTTTTTTTCTTTTTTTATTCTCCGCAATTTGCGCGTAACAGCAAAATCCTCTCGAGTCTTTTTAATGTCGCCAAGGTCTGTACACATATTTTATTCTGCTCCGCAGTTTACGCGTAAGGAAGTTTTTGTTCTTTTCCTGGCTTCCATTGTCGGTATTGAAGGGTACATTCAAATCCCTCAAACGGTGGGAAGACCTTATAATGCACGCCAACCTTTTGTCCCAATGCAATAGACTGTTTGCTTTCTTTAGTCGGGGGACTTTAAGTAGAAAAAAGAAGTCGGAGTAGCTTCCTCCAAATGTGAATGAACATATCTTTTCTACTCCGCACTTCACACGTAAGAAATGTCTCAGCGATGCCCAGGAAATTTGGCAAGTCTTTTTCACGACAACGCGTACACGGAATCTTTCTTACCTGAAACAGTGGGAAGACCTTATAATGCACGCCAACCTTTTGTCCCAGTCCAAAAGACTGTTTGTTTTCTTTAGTCGGGGGACTTTAAGTAGAAAAAAAGAAGTCGGAGTAGCTTCCTCCAAATGTGAATGAACATATCTTTTCTACTCCGCACTTCACACGTAAGAAATGTCTCAGCGATGCCCAGGAAATTTGGCAATTCTTTTACATAGATTGGAAAGATTTATTATCATCGAAATCCTTTCGCTATGCTCACTCAACATTTCATTAATTTGTTTTTATTTACTAGGTTTATGTTATTTTCCCTGTACTACTTCACACCATAAACAAATAAATGAGTAAATGGTTTCTCTACCAGATTAAATAATTCTATCAACTAAATTAATTTAAATAAAAGAGGTAAAGGTTTATGATTAAAATAATTGAAATAAAATATGGTATTGAATTGTAATAATTAGTATAATAATTAATTATAGAGAAATGGTGTGATAAATGTATTAAATTTATTCATATTGTTGTTTAATTTTTAGGGCTTGATATAACTTAATGTAATAATTAGTACAAACTCATACAATTGATTGGGTGGTCTTAGCGAACTTTAAAACACATGTATACACTCTATTGCTTGCATATTTGTATTGGGACTATGCAAACTTCTAAAAGTTTTTCACCTTGGTTCTTTTTTTCTAGACCCGTCTGAGTTAATTGGCAATCGTTATAAACACTTTTAGCGAGTTCATTAATATTTAATGAGTATGTTCCCCTTTAGTAAAACCCACAAAAGATTCATTTAATGGTAGAAAACAAGGCTTAAAGACTACTTATAATCTCACAATGGACTTAGAAAAACAAATTCTAATGAAAATGTTATGAAACTCCAAGTATGCTTTCATTAATGCTCTTGATTATTCCGTTGGTGATCTAAATGTCTTTCTTGTTGTTTTTTAGGTGATTTTAAAATGAATGAGTGAATGTTCTTAAATAAAACATGTCACACAAATCCACATAATTGTCATAGATCAATATACAGTGACTAGTGGACTAAGTTGAATTGGACCCATCTTGGATTTTAAAACTAGGTGGGGCAAGTCCACAACTCCAAAGATGATTTCGATCTCTTTTGCACTTATGGTTTTGACTTGCAGTAGAAAATGCTAAATTTGGAAATCATGCCCAAATTTATAGAGATAAACTATGCTAATAGAACTTGGACATGATATGTCATGAGCTCAATTCACCCAAGAATATGTCACTTCAAATATTGTCATTACATGAAAAATTATAATAGAAATTGTTTGAAAACATAAGGGAAAAGGACTACATGCAATTTTCAACATTAATATACTCCTATTTTTCTTTCTTTTATGTTATTATTCAATGACTATATTGAACCCAATCTTATCTCACATGGATAATTGGTTGGAAAACTTGTTAAAATATTAAAATAATCTTAACAATGAAAAATGGCACTTTATAAAATGTAAAAACATTAAAATATTTTAATTGATATCCTACAAAATTAATATAATAAATTATTATTTAATAATTATTATGGTTTGAAGAATCAATATATTTTTAGACATTTTATATTTGTACACCTTTTGTGATGTAGTCTAATAAGATAATGAGCTAAATTCAAATAGCATCCTTGAACTTGCAAAAAAACCAAAGCCACACATTTACATCTCTCAAAAAAATGTAGTGAAAAGAAATTTCATTACTCTAATTTTTAAAATAGAAACACATTGATACTCCATCAGAAGACCAAGGCTTCCATAACACAAAATCAAAATTTCACTCAATAATAGATTGGAAAAAAAACACAAGGATTTGGAGAGATTTCATCATAGTTTACCTTAGAAATATAATAATCAACATTTGTAAAACTGAGATGCATAAACAAAACCAAAAATCTTGGAAATTTTGAAAGATTTTCTCCTTGTAAACTCATAATTTTAACCTTGAAAATAGCATATAGAATAATTGTTTACATTGATCCAATAGTAGACTGAAACACTATGTATGGCTTACAAGAGATTTTGACATTGAATTCAAAATTCCAAATTTCTTACCCCTTTCCGTAATTATTGGGAGCTAACCTAATGCATGCTTATGATAACTCTTGCAATACCATGGTACTTACTATTTCTATGATGTCTTGTAAAAGTGTTGTGAAGTGTTGTAACCCACTTTCACACTTTTTTGGGACCATTTTATTATAATTCACCTAAATAACTTCTTTTTATCACTTACCAAGTCTTATTACAAACTGTTGTAAAGAGTTTTAACAAACTTTCATGCTTTTCTAGGCTTGTATCAATAATTTGACCCTTTCTTATGTCTAAATGACCACTTAATGCACCTTTTAACCCTACTTAAGTGTGTTTCATAGAATAATCCTATTAAAAACTATTAAATACTCTTTAATTCCCGACACCCATTAAAATTTCCCTAGTGGGAGCAAGTCGCCACTTGGGGCGACTTAGTCCCACTGGGCACAAAAATTAGAATTATTTTAAATTTATGGTGGGATATTATTCTCTTGCCATTGAATTCGGCCTGTGATGTGTTATTTCAAGGAAATTTTGTAAAATCAAGTATAAATAAACGGTTTTACCCTCATTTTTCATCTTCTAATCTCCTAATTTTCTTAATACTCTAATTAATCATTCTCAAGCATTCTAGGCATCATCATGTCTACATTCATTGGAACATCTACTTGCATATCTTCAAATTTCTACATCAAGGGTTTGGTGAGTTGTAGCATTGCATATTTTTCATTCATCATTCTCTTTGTATTTTATTTCATTTTCAAGGGTTTGATTGCCAAATATGTGTTTGACCAAAGAAAACCCTTCTTCACTAAACCTTAACCCTTTTTTCCCTCTTTGCATGTGTGTTTTGCAAGTCTTGTATGTAGATTTTTCAAAGAGAAAGGTGTCAAAAGGTTTCATCAATCCATCAAATTCATTCAAGTCAACAAAACCCTAAGATTTTAGCTTGGATACCATTTATAGATCGATTTCTATAGAATGAGATCTAGACACCTATTAAGAAGAGAAGTGCAGACCGAGAGCTACAGATTCATGTCCCAAATTTTTTGAAAGTTAGAGGTGGACTATGTTGCCATCAATGGTGAACAAGTCCCATTGTTAGTGTTTTTTTGCATTTTTGGATACCCTTTTGGCTGAAACCTATTCCAATAGAATCTTCCTGAAATAAGACTAAGTTGCCCAGCTTGGCATAAGTGTACTAGTTGGCCTCAACAAAAAATTATGTAGGATTACAGAGCCTCTCTACATCACATTCTAGTTTCTAGGTGCACCTCTCTAGTTTCTTTCATTTCTATTATTGTTTGTTTGCAGTCTTAGGTCATTTTGCATGCATCACTGTGTTTTCAAAGAACTTGCATTTCATTAGTTTTTCATTAATAATTCATTTCCTTTATCAGTTCATTGCATTATGACATTATATTTAGGCATATTTTGTTCATGCTTGCATTAGTTTTGAGTGGGGAGATTGCACATTTTGGCCTACCTCTCTCCTTTTAGGTGAAAAACCCTAGAAGTGTTAGAGAGCATTAGGGTGGAAAAATCTGTCAACATTTTGGTGGACCTCACTTTCAAACATTTTACTTCTGATTTCAAGTGCATTTACAGTGTAGTAATTTCTTGCATTCGCATTGCATTAGGTTTTGCATTGTTTACATTGCATCCTAGGGTCTTCAAAATTGAATTAGTGAAAAACTCATATAGCTTGCATTTTTGTGTTGCATTGAAAATCAATAAAATTATGCATTTTCATACTGTACCTACATCTAAAAATCATAAAATCATAAAATTCCATTTAAAAATTCTGAAAAATTTCAATAAAATCACAACTTGGACTAATTCTGCACCTTGGGTGACTTAGTCCAGTTAAATATTTATTAAGGCATTTTCTAGGATTTAATCCACAATTTCTACATTTTTGCTTATTTTTTATGCATTTATGTGTTACGTTCGATAATTTTAGTTATTAGCATTTTATTTCTCTTAGTTTACATTGCATTTGCATTCACCCACATTTAGAGAACTTTGCATGAGTTTTTGGTGTCCTATTACTAATACCTTAGTGAGAATAAGTTCAAGACTCATGTTATCCCATGATAATACACTTGTTGTGGATCTTGAGTTATCTAAAGCTTCCACTCCTAATATGGCAACTAGTACACTAGGCATGGATACTACCTTTAGCAACTCTTTTCCTTCCAATAACATGCAAGTTGACAAAGAGAATGATCACATCCCATAAGACAAAATCATTAGCATTCATGAGGACTTATCACATCTCCAACATCAAGTGTGTCTTGATAAAATTTCCACTACTACAATTCCTAACATAGAATACATCCATCACATGCTTGAAAGTGAAGGACTAGACATTATGAAAAAAATAGTTGAGATATACCAAAAACATGTTCCTTCCACCTCTAGTACATCTCAACCAGTAAAAATTGTGGTTAGCCAAGGAGGAACTCAAACTCCTCCTCCCTTAATAGTGGCCTCCATACCTACCTATACCACTCCTCAAGTAACAACAACAATGCAAAATCTTATTAATGTGATTCCTTCCTCGACTATTCCTGCTAGCATTCCTAATTCCTATGTGGCATTGTATGTTCTATCCTCTTCCACCATACCATCTATAAACATTCGCTTCACTTTCCCTACCACTACATACACTCCATCACCACTTTCCCTTCCGCCTCATACCACTTACAATGACCCTCTTATAACACAACTTTTCCAAATAGTTTCATCTATGCAAAAAAGAATATCCACCATAAACCAAAATCAAAATGGATCACCCACCTATTATGTTCCAAGGAACCCACTATCTTTGGAAATATTGCAAACACCAATGCCACATGGAATAGAAATTCCTAAATTTGAGAAATATGGAGGGAAGGGAGATCCTTCTAACCATGTTAACGCTTACACTACCTTATGTAGTGACTTTGTCCTTGATGACAAATTGTTAACTTGAAACTATTTCCTAGAACCTTAAAAGACATTGATTTGGAATGGTTCTCATCTCTACCAAAAAATTCAATTCATTCATTCAATGAACTAGTTGATACATTTATAAATCATTTCCAAGTGCATATGAATCCAAAGAAAACCTTGGCCTATTTGATGAGATGTAAGAAACATGAGGATGAAAAGATAACTGATTTTATCTCCCGCTATCCATCGCTTTATTCTCAAATCAATGTCAAGATTCTTGATCCACACCTTCAAAATATTTTTATAGAAAAATTGCAAAGTAAACTTTCAGAAAAACTCACTATGATGAAATTCCCCTCCTTTATGCACTTTTATACCACCCTTTGTGATTATCACAATTTGGTTAGTATTCAAGATGCAAAGTGCACTTCTAGCTGAGATGAGAAATCTAAACATGCTAACCAAAATAATTCACAACCATTTAGAAAGAAAAAAAAAGGGTTCTTATAGTTCAACCCCCCTCAACAACCAACTCAACCCATCAACAAAAAAGTAGCAACTGTTAAAACTTTAGTGCCCTATAGTTATGGAGATCCAAAATGACAATTTACACCTTTACCAGACACCCTTCATAACACAAGTTCAACAAATGATTACCTTACCTATCGTCAAAGCACCTAATCATACTAAGACTTTACCTCCAAAATTTAAATCCAATAATTATTTCCATTATCATAGACAAAATGGACATAACACAGAAAATTGTAAGTGTCTTAAACATCTTGTGCAAGATCTCATTGATTCTAGCCCTCTATCCATTGCAAGCGTTAATGATCAAGGAAATAAGTCCATTGCCCCTCCAAATCAAAACTTACAAATTGTTACTAATCCAATTCCAAAATACAATGTTTCATTTGTCAAATCTAGTGAAAATACATAGAATGATGTGATGAATGTTCATACAAATGTTGAATTTCCTAATCCCATTCCACATATTACCACTATTAATCCTATGCATGAAATGATAGGTGTGATAGATGTTATCCCTCATAAGGGCCAACCTAAGAAAAATCTTGATATTACTTTCTCCTCTAAGGAAACACTTACAAATCTCCCTGATGGTCCTCTTTACATAGCTGGCTACATTTATGATAAGCCCACTAATGGGATACTCATAGATCTTGCTTGTGGAGAGAATGTGATCATTGAGGAATTTTTGGTATTACATGATCTTTATTAAGATGATTATGATAAACCGAAAGCATGTATCAAAACAAACAATGGTTTTTCTTTCCCTATGATAGGATCGATCATCCTTCCATTACAAATAGGATGAAAAACATTGGATGTTACATTCTCCATCATCTCATAGCCAACCTAGTTTCATTTGCAACTAGGCCACCCATGGCTTCACTCAATGAAAGTTATCCCTTCGGTGATACACAAATGCATAAAGTTTCCATTTAATAATGAAATATTCATGGTTCACCATAAAGGATTTAACCCATTGTCCTCCAAAGGAAAGTTTTCCTTAGAAGCCTTTTGCTCTGAGCCCATGGAACCTATAACACCTTGTCAAGATTTCTCTTTCATTTTTTACCACATTTTTAAAGCAAAGAAAATAGCAAAATTGTCTCTCTGTAACATGTCCCTATCCTCATCTGACATTCCTATCCTAGATGAAACAATGCTTCAAACTGAATAAGAACCACCCAACCAAGCTTAACCAACACCTAAAATCTCATTGACATCATCCAAAAGATTGTGAGACAATGATAACAACTTCGTAATGCCTCCTCATATAAAAAAAGTTTACAAAGCAAAAGAGAAAGTCGCTGACCAACCTTCCATGATTTCTTCTGTTCCTCCCCTTAGGGAAGGAAAACAACCTATGGTTTATCAACCCACTCCTTCACAAACACAACTCAACAATAAAATAAAAATAAATAGAGGAGCTAGGGAACGTAGATGTAGACGTTGTGGCCTTGCTCGCAAGTTACAAGAAGAAGAAAATAAAGAAAATCAAAATCCACACTTGACAGAAGCAATGCATGATGACCCTTCTCCCCAACCACAACAAAACGATCTGATAAAACAATCACAATAAGTGGTACACCCTTCATTGGACATTATCATTCGTCCTCCTATTATGATTAATCTGGATGACGACGATGAGATTGTTAAAATTGATGAAGAGGTGCATAATGATTTGAACACATTGTTTTCATCTTCCATGAACTTAAATGGAAAATCCCCTACAAAGAGAGTAGAACTTGGTGCTTCCCCTAGTTCAACACTTGCTCTTTTCCCTTTGGCTAGTTTCCAACCCTCAACATATCATGAACATTACTAGGAGGCAAATGACTTGCTTGATGGTTGACTCACATTTTCTTTACTATTCTTTTACACTTTATTTTACTTTTTTGTGTTTGCATGTTCCCCCATGCTATTTTGTTTTGTGTTCTCTCTCTTTGTTACATTCCTCTATTTTTACCTTCATTCTTCTCTTTGTTGTACATCAATTTCATCTTTTTATTTCATCTTTTTCTTGTTTTTTCTTTTTGGGGATGACACAAGGCATTGAGACATTATGTGTCTCTTTCATTTTGACCCAAAAGGATCCTTTTCTTTTTATTTTCAATTCTTTTCTTGTGTTTTTTTTTGGGGATGATGCAAGGCATTAAGAAATTTTGTTTCTCTTTCATGTTGACCCAAAAGGCCACTTTTCTTTTTCTTTTCCTTTCTTTTCTTGTGCTTTCCTTTTGGGGATGATGCAAGGAATTGAGAAATTTTGTGTCTCTTTCATGTTGACCCAAAAGGCCCCTTTTATTTTTATTTTCCTTTCTTTTCTTGTGTTTTCCTCTTGGGGATGATGCAAGGAATTGAGATTGAAATGTCTCTTTCATGTTGACCCAAAACCTTCTTCATTTTATTTCACCTTTTCTTTTTAATTTTTCTTCGTGTTTTCCTTTTAGGGATGACATAAAGAATCGAGACACCCTTTGTCTCTTCCATGTTGACCCAAACAAATATTTATTTTTTCTTTGTTTTCACTTTCTTTCATTCTTCTAGTTCTATGTATTTTGGGAATGATGACAATTTTGAGCTCTCTTTACAAAATATTGCAGCAAAGAACATATTGAACCCAAATCCATAGATCCCTTATGTGTTTGGTGTTTTTATTTTGGTGAAAACCCCTTCCTTTTCTTTTTCCTTTCCTTCACATTACATAGAATTTCTCATAAACATATGACTTGGCATAAGGGCTTTCCAAGTTGGTTGTCATGTCTTCTTTCATTTAACTACTTTAAAGTAATTGCTCACAAAACAGTATGTAGCAATTCCTTTAAAGTGGGGGCATATATTGGCATTATTCATTTTTCATTTTCCTTTTTTCTTGGTTCTTAGTGCAACCTTCTTACTTTATATGATGTGTTTTTTCACTTTGTGGATGACATTGGGTGTGATGTCATTCATGAGCATGATCTATCTTAGCATATTATATTCCTCTTGGTGGCTTGATGTGACACACTACATCCCCTAAGTTGTGAGTTTTCTATTCTTTCACTAGTCCTCTCTTGCAGACATTAAACACAATGTTCCCTAAGCTAAGACCTCGCATGAACTAAGAAATACTCCCTTGAACATCCTTTGCATTTTGCATTTTTTATATGCCCACCTTGCATAACACAACTTTCATTTCTATAGAGCCATCTCGTTTGTTCATGAGCTCCAAGCATACAAATTTTTTCTTGTCTCGTGAAGCTTGAAAAAAATTGTTTTCTTTTGTGGTGACTTATTAAAGTTATTAGGAGGTATAACTTTTGTATGGTTGACTGGGAAGCCAATTTCGAGGCATGAATTTCCCCATAGCCACCTACATGTGTGTGAGTGCATACAAGCCATGAGTGTATGTTTCTCACCCTTTTGGTCCTTCTCACCTGACATACAACCATGAGTTCCATCACCTTAGAGTGAGTATGCATTTTATTTCCAGACAAATAGCCTAGATCTGATCTAGAAGGGAATGGAAAAATGTTTGAAGCTTGATTTTATTCTCTCTTTTCCTCCTCCTTCTCTCCCTTTCATCATTTAATTTGTGTTCCTTTGTGCTAATGTTTTGTTTTCCATGGGATCTTGATCCTAGGGGCTTGATCACCCCTGTTGATTGTTTTTTTCTCATCTTGCCAGCATGAGTGCATTTGGATCCCTCTTCATATGCATGTTGGGCTACTTTAGTGTGATTTTGAAGCAAGTTCATCTAATCACTAAATTGGGGGCTAAATGTGTCACAAAAAAATGTATCTTTGGACATGTTTAGACTTATTTGATTCATTCTTATGGATGTTGGCATAGTTTTGCATAGATTTAATGTTGTAATGTGGTCAACACATTCACATTAGGTCTTGGACCCTTGTGAATGATTAAGAATTCTATGATGTATTGTACAAGTGTTGTGTCATAACCCACTTTCACACTTTTATACGACCCTTTTATTATAATTCACCTAAATAACCTCTTTTTATCATGTACAAAGTCTTATTTCAAAGTTTTGTAAAGAGTTGTAATAAACTTTCACACTTTTCTAGGCCTGCCATCAATAATTTGACCCTTTCTTATGTTTAAATGATCGCTTAATGCACTTTATGGCCCTACTTAAGTGTTTTTCAGAGAATAATCTCATTAAACATCATTAAATACACTTTAATTCCTAACACCTATTAAAATTTCCCTAGTGGGACCAATTCGCCACCTAGGGCGACATAGTCCCACTCGGCACAAAAATCATAATTATTTTAAATTTCTAGAAGGATATTATTCTCTTGACCTTGAGGTCACACCTATGATGTGTTATTTTTGGGAAATTTTATAAAATCATGTATAAATAAAGGTTTTTCTCCTCGTTTTTCATCTTCTAATCTCCTAATTTTCTTAATACTCTAATTAATCATTCTCAAGCATTCTAGGCATCATCAAGTCTACATTCATTAGAGCATCTACTTGCATATCTTTATATTTCTATATCAAGGGTTTGGTTAGTTGCAACATTTCATGTTGTTCATTCATCATTCTCTTTCTATTTCATTTCATTTTCAAGTGTTTGATTACCAAATTTGGGGTTGACCAAGACAAACCCCGATTCACTAACCCTTAACCCCTTTTCCCCTCTTTACATGTGTGTTTTGCAGGTCTTGTATGCATATTTGTCAAAGAGAAAGGTGTTAAAAGGTGTGATCAATCCATTCAAGTCATTCAAGTCAACAAAACCCTAAGAGAAGCTTGGAGACCATTTACAGACTGATTTCTGTAGAATTAGATCTGAACACCTATAAAGAAAAGAAGTGCAGACTAAAAGCTACAGATTCCTATCCTAAAATTCTTGAATGGTAAAGGTGGACTAGGTTTCCATTAGTAGTGAATTAGTCCCACTATCAATGTCTTCTACATTTTTTAATACCCTTTTGGCTGAAACCTGTTATGACAGAATCTCCCTAAAATGGATCTAATTCATCCAACTTGGAATAAGTATCCCAGTTGGACTCAACAAATTTTTTTGTAGGAATTGAGAGCTTCTCTACATCACATTCTATTTTCCAAATGTACCTCTCTAATTTCATTCATTTCTTTTATTGTTTGTTTACATTCTTAGGTCATTTTGCATACATCACTATGTTTTCAAACAACTTGCATTTCATTAGTTTTACATTAATAATTCATTTCCATTATTAATTCATTGAATTAGTGTAGACTTTCATAATTAGCATCATGCATTAGGTGTCCTCAGCAAATTTATCAAGCTCACCTTCATCCATTCACCAAGTAAATCAGGACTATTTAATTCATTTCTAAGGTTATTCATTAAATAAATCAAACATCATCCCTTTAATTAAATAAACCAAAATTTATTTAATTAAATCTCCAAATGCATAATCCATCCCTCTTTGATTTAAATAAATCCAAATACTTGAGTTAAATTGGTCAAAATCATCTAATCAGATCATTAAGCTAACCTAATCCTAATTAAACTAACCTAATCACCCATCACATCCTCTAGATAATCCCACTTGCACAAATAAATCAATTTATTGATTTATTAAATCCAACATTTTCCATCAACATGGCATCTTTGAGGAATATTCCCTCAAGTTTTAATTCAAAATCAACTGGACATGTACATCCAACAAAGAAATTAATGTCTCTTACATGTCCCTTGCACAAGTCAAACTAAGCATTAACTCTCAAATTCAAATTTGAAATTTCCCCCTCTTGGGCACATTTCCCAAATCTTGCACATCCCTCAACCTATGACATGATGACAAGTGGCCTCTTTTCATTGGCTTGTTTTTGATCCCACGTTGCTCTCTTATGAGCACTCTTAGCATTTGAGAATCTACAAATAGAGAGCTTCATTCATCAACAAATCCTCCACAACTTGATCCACAAAGCTAATGCAAAGTCACTCTCTTCATTTGAGAACTGATTTTTCCCACCTCATATCATCCTCATAGCACTTTCATATCATTTTAATATCATGGAGCTCAAGCAAGGATTGGGAAAGGGCTATTTTCAACAATACCACCAATCCAATATGGGATAGGATTCATTTCATGTTTTCATATGCTTTTGCTTGGTGTGTTTGTTTATTTCATTTTCATTTATGAAGCATGTTGATTTATTTCATAGGGATGTTGATTATTAGCTTGGTTTTAAAATACTAACCATTTGCAGATTTAGGCATCCACAATTAGGACATTACATTTAGGCATATTTTTTTCATACTTGGATTAGTTTTGAGTGGGGACATTGCACATTTTGGCCTACCTCTCTCTGTTTAGGTGAAAAACCCTATAAGCGTTAGAGAGCATTAGGGTGCCAAAATATTTCTCCACAAATTGAATTCTCTCATTAGAATAGATTAAATGTGGTCTTTTCTCTATTAAATCTAATAAAAGTCTTGGTTTTGATGGTCTTCCAATTGAACTTTATCAACCTATGTGGAATCATATTGTTAGCCAAGTTTTTGTCACCATACCTAAGCCCCAAAATTCTACCTTAATCTTAGTCTTGATCCCTTTATTTTCTTTATTTGCATCTCTTATCTGAGAGTTTATTTCAAAATCTAAGTCATTATTATTTTTCAACAAAATGGTCTTTAAAATAAGTCTTTTGGAAAGTTCTTATGTTAGCTAACCTTTAGCTTCTATGAATAGTGTTCACTCCCTTTTTTTTTTTGGTAGTCTTGTGCTCTTTTGGAGTTGTTCCTTATTTTCTCTCTTTTTGATGATTATTTTAGTTACTCAACCTCCTTATTCATTTTTTTTTGTCTTTGTAGAGTTAAAAATTGTTACCCTTGACAATTTCACACTATCTTGACACCTTATTTTGCTTATAACATTAATTATGATAATAATTTACCAATTTCAAGACCAAATTACTAAAATATATTTAAATTTCTATCATGCCTATAAATTTGGTCCAAAAATAATTGGTCAAGTGTGCAAGGATTCCTAGAAAAAAAATGTAAAATTTTGAATGCTTGAATATTTGATCAGTGGGATTTTATGGTTTAAAAATGACCTAGGTCAACCACTACCCAAAATGATTAATTAAAATGCATATATAAACATTTTTTCCTCTCATTTTGAACATGGAGAGATCAAATTTTAGAGAGGGAGGTCAATTACAAGGAAATTATGGGGAAGCATTGAGTTATTCTATACATGCTAACTTCAACAATCTATGGTATATGTGAGATAACCTTTTGTAGGTCTACAAAGAATTCAAGGAATCCATCAATCAACTCATGTGTGACATCTCTTCTTCAAGGTTTCTTGCATCAAAGAAACATTACCATTTTCCATTTGTCCATTTTAGTGAGTTTGTCAAGTTGTTTTGGCCTCTACCTAGCCTAGGGTATGCCCTATTCATCATCATCAAAAATTGTACATGAAGGTAGAAATATAAACACAGGGTTTCACTCAGGCCAACCCCTATATAACACAACCTTTTTCCCCATTTTTGTGTATGTAGGTTAGTTATGAAGGTTTCAACTAGTGTCAGTTTAAGGATGTAATCTATTGTAGACCTTAACCTACAATCCAAAAAGGTAAGATTTCAATCTACGACATCCTTGTGCCCTAGTGTAACCAATTCAAGATAAAATTTATTTTTACAGGATCCTCTCTCTTATCACTTCTTAGATCCATGTTAATTTTTCAACTTTTTATTTTTTTTGTTGGATAAATTAAATTTTTAGATCTAGGGTTGTATATAAAATACGGTTGTGAAAATATAAATCAAATTTATCAAAACATAACATAATATGTTAGATGCATAGAACAACTAAAAGGGGGGAAAATTAGTTGTATACTTTAAAACACTCAATATAATGTTAGGTTGGCCAAACTTGCACTAACTCTAACAAGCGACCACAAAAATACCTCTCTAGGTTTAAAAACATCTTGCGAACAACACAAAAACACTCTAAAACATCCAAGGATATTCCAAATCATTAGAATATTAAAAACTATTGCCACAACCATATGAAACTGAAGAACACTTTCATTATCTACAGTCAAACACACTGGAATAGACATACAACTCACTAGCCAAATTTATGAAACAACTCAACACCTAAAACGTCAAGGGAAGGTAGATACAAAAAAATATCAGAACATCCCTAGATCTACAAGAAAATAACCTTTAATATAGATAAATGTGGAGCAATCTCATTTTTTTGGACACCTTAATTCACAAAAAAACATATTGTTAAACACGGGTATGTGCAGGATCATGGTGGGCCAAAAAGTGGCAATATGATGGGTATGTGGCTAGCGACTTTTTTTTACCCAAAATTGATGAAACGAAAAGGGTTTTTAAAGGAGATTCTCAGATTTCCACCAATATAAATTATTCTTTACTTTGAATTTAACAAGTAATTATTATTCATTTTCTATTCAAATTATGACTAAAGTCCTTATTGATAGGCTGATTGAAAAAAATCTATAACTTTCAAACGGTATCACATTTTTTGAATCCAAAACATGCATCACATTCTATTATTCACATAATATAGGATTAAATAAAGAAAATTTGAATTTCATGAAGTTTTGACCAAGTTAAGGTGGTCAGACATACAAGTTTTTTTATATTTTTTAAAAGTTGTAATAGAAAATTCATAATTAATTATTTATTTGGAAAAAAATTACAAAAAATTATACATCACATCGGGACATGAGTCCTCTACTTATATCTAAAATCTTATAAAAAAATATTGTCATTTTATTGTAGTTAGGGTGGTAAGACAGACACCTACTTATGTTTTCCCTAAAATTTAAGTACTACTACATTGAAATTTCAAATTCTTACCAAATAGATTTATTATTTTTTTAAACAAACCTAGTAGTTTAGAAACTACATTCAATTTTTCTACAGATTCTATTCTTACATATTTTTGAAATAATATAGATAACTTATTCAAATTTTTACATCAAGTTGCTTAACTCTGATTTTTCTAATTTTTTTGCCACTTAAGGGCCTATTTTTTCCATGATGATCCTGCACATACCCACACATCTTTCACTATCATACAATCTAGAACCTGAAACTATAGATATAACACAATTGAACACCTTTGATCATCCCATAGAAATTACACAAGCATATCTCTAACCATGAAGAAATGCAAAGAAAATCACTGGACACACCTTTGTCACAATACACTCTCTTTTATTAAAATTTTCTCAAAATTCCTTGGAAACCAAGTGAACCAACTACAAATACAATAGTTATTGATCACATATATCAATGAAAACACTGATGAAAACACTATAACATGGTGCAACACTCTCCAACATAAAAAATATCATCAACACCAACAAGCTCCAACATTTTATGCAACTATACTAGCACACTCTAAGGGGTTGAAATCAATGACAACACCCAAAACTCAATCTTCCAAAAATATCCCCCTTTGTCATTGATGAAGAAACCAACACTCTGAGAAACCATCAACAATAAAAGAAATAAATAACAATTCTAGAAAAAGCAGTACTACCCATGACTAGAGCTACTCTAGATTTTCACAGACTTCTCCCTTTGACTGAGGAGTTCTCAAGATCATACTCTCCCCTACAACACCATCTCTCTCTATTTTTTTTAGAAAACTCTCTCCTCTTTTGACATCAATGGAAAAGGGCCATAAAATCAACAAACTCACTATTTCCTATATTTTCCATTTGCATCTCCCTTTAACAAAACTCCAAAGGGAAACACCAACAAACAACTCTTTTTATCTCCATTGCACTTACTTTTCTATGCATTCTCCCTTAGGGGAACAAAATATGGTGCATATGACTACACTAACTAGTAATACCACTACCTACTCCCCATTAGAGGTATCATTTAGCATCAGTCGAGGAATACAAATGTATCTTGAAATGCTTCTTAGATAGATGCACACACTTATCCATCTAATTGAAAGGAGGAGCAATGACACCTAACTTATACTAAAGATACTCAAAAGTATCCTGAGCAATAACCTTTGTGAAGATATCTACAACTTGATCCTTAGTAGGCATATTCTACAATTTCAACTCAATCTCTGCAACTTTCTTTCTTAAGAAGTGATACCATATTGAGATATGTTTTTCTCTTTAATGCATTACCAAATTCTTTTAAATATTGATTTCACTTATATTATCACATAAGATAGGAATAGGTTCATCATATGAAACTTTGATATCCTTTAATATTTTCTTCATCCACAACACCTATGTATGTCAACATTATGCTATTGTAATATATTCTACCTCTGTAGTAGATAATGAAATTGAATCATACTTCTTACTTAACCATGAAACCAACCTACTTCCAAGAAAGAAAGAACCATGACTTGTGCTTATTATATCATCTATACATCTTTCCCAATATGCATCTATATATGCACTCATAGATAATTCAATATCCTTTGGATACAACAAGACATAGTCTAGAGTTCCCTTCAAGTATCTAAATCTCATCACTACTGTAAAATGAGATTCTATAGGATCTTCTAGAAATCTAGCCATGAGAAAAACTAAATGGATGATATATCATCTACTTGGAGTTAGGTATAATATTCCATCAATCATTGATCTATAATTGCTCTAATATATTTTAGGAGAAATTCATCACCAATAAGCATAGGAATACATATTGGTTTACAATCTTGTATCCCAAACTTCTTCAACATTTCCTTGATATACTTTGACTATGAAATGAATATACCTTTCTTTGATTGGCTGATTTGTAGCCTAGGGAAGAAATTCATCTCCCCACACATGGACATCTCAAACTTTTTTTTCATCTCTTTTGAAAACTTCTTGCACATACCTTCATTTCCACCAAAGATTATGTCATCAACATACACTATTGCAATCAATATTGTGTACTCCTCCAACTTTGGAATATAGATTTCTATCTATAGTACATTTTGTGAATACTTGTATTAAATACTTGTCTAACCTTGCATACTAGCCTCTAGGAGCTTTTTGGAGTCCATAAAATGATTTCTTCAATCTATAGACCATATCAACATCATCAGACAACTGAAAACCTCTTAGTTGTTAATGTATACCTCTTCTTCTAAATCACCATTCAAGAATGTGGATTTCACATCCATTTTATATACCTTAAAATATGTATTTGTTGCAAAACCTAAAAACATCAAGATATCTTCCATACTTTCCACAAGAAAAATTCTCCTCAAAATATATACCTTCCACTTGTGAGTAACCCTTACATACAAGTATAGCCTTGTTCTTGACAACTTTTCCATCATTATTCAACTTGATCTAGAACAACCATTTTTTTCCCATCACATTCTTATTTTGTAGTCTTGGGACCGATTCCCAAGTCATATTATTTTCAATCTATTCCAACTCTTCTTTCATAGCTTTGATCAAATTCTCATCTTTGAATGCCTCAATCACAATTTTAGGTCCAACCTAAAAAAGTAAACAAAATTTAACCTATTCCTCTGCCATAACAACATTTCTCATTTTCAATTCACCTTTTCTTTTATTTCCAATGGTTTTATCTTTTGAATGGTTCTTTTTCAAACACATAGGGGTATTAGGGATCTCTTCTAGAGCTTGCTTCTCTTCAAATATCGACTTTTTTTTTCTCTTCATCATTTTCTTCTTCACTGCAAGTAGGTTCATTAGATCCATATCCTTCCATTAGCACTCAATTTTATGTGGTTCTTCATCCACTCTAACACTTGCACTTTCACCAATATTCTTCAACCTTTTATTGTAGCACTGATAGACCTTGCTTCTTGTAGACTATTCAAGGAATATTCCTTCTTCGTATCTTGCATCAATCTTTCATATCTTCTCTTCATATCTTTTGATATAACATTTGCTTCGAAAAACTCTACAATATTTCATAGTAGGAGGTTTACCATACAATAACTCATAGGGATTGTTTGAACTATTCGCTCTTGCTTGACCTTTGTTAAGAATGTAGTCTAAAATATGAATTACTTATCTCTAGTAAACATCTAGTATATTAGCTTCCTTCATAATTATTCTAGCTACTTCTTGAACTATTCTATTTTTCCTTTCCACAACTCCATGTTGTTGAGGAGTTCTAGTAGGTGACAAATTCCTAAATTCATTTTGTGATCTTAACAAAAATTGTTAAACTCATTGTAGATGAACTCACCACCTCTACCATATCTCAAGAACTTTATTTTAAAATACATCTCATTCTCTACCATAGACTTAAATGATTTAATCTTGTTAAAAATATGAATTGATTCTCTCTAGTAAACATCTAGTAGATTAGCTTCCTTCATAATTATTCTAGCTACTTCTTGAACTATTCTATTTTTCCTTTCCACAACTCCATTTTGTTGAGGAGTTCTAAGACCTGATAAATTCCTTTTTATTTCATGATCTTCACAAAAATTGTTAAGCTCATTGGAGGTGAAATCACCACCTCTACCATATCTCAAGAACTTGATTTTAAAATACATCCCATTCTCTACCATAGAGTTAAATGCTTTAATCTTATCTAGAGATTTTTATTTTTCTTTAAGAAATGTTACATAAGTTGTTCTAGAATAATCATCAATCAATAACATGAAATACATGCCACTGCATGAGATTCCTAATCTGGTGGATCCACATAGATGTATATGCATCAAATCCAAAGGAACTATAGTAGAATATTATTTTATCTTAAATCTCTTCTTTGTTTTCTTTCCCACTTGACATTCTTTGTAGATTACACTGATAAGATTTTTAATCTTTGGAAAATCTCCCACAATATTAGTAGAATTGACCTTCACTGGGCTATCAAACTCTCTCATTTGAAAAGAATTTAAAGCATCATACATATGATATCTAGAATAATTATCCAAATTTTGAGATTTCTCAGTAGTAAAAACTTTAGAGCTATAAGTTTCAGGAATATTTCTTAATACCTTTTTCACAACCTTTATTTCCTCCAACTTTCCACCAAGACCATTGATGACATTGACAACTTGATCAACTCTAAGCATGTAGGAAGTAAAAAATTCATCTTAAAAAATCCTTAGGATTTCAAATTTTCTTTATAGTTCTGCATATTCACTTGTTTGACTTTGTCATCTCCTTCATAAATACTTTGAAACTCTATCCATACTTCTTTAGCAACTTTAAGACTTATCACTTTTCCAAGTTTAGAATTACAAAGACCACTAAGGATATAATTCCTTTCTTTTCAATTGATTTCATAATCTTTGAGTTCATAATCACTTGTCAAATCATTTGCAAGCATAGTATATCAGTTTTCAAATAACTTCCAAACTCCAAACCCAAGGGATAAAAGAAAGGACTCCATCCTAGCTTTCTAGTAGGGATAATTTCTTCCATTAAACATAGGAGCTTTGAAACCCTTCTTATGTGTCATCTAGATATACTTCAAGTGGTTAAGCTTCTTCCTAGTGAAACATCAAAAAAAGGGAGGAGAAGAGAAGAATGTCCCCAATCCACCTTTTTTCTATAATGGGTGATTCACTCAAAAAATGAGATCTAAGAATCTTGAAACGACTATCAACCCAAGAGGTGAATTGAATCAAGATTGAGGGATCTTGCACTCTTTCCTTTATGCAAGGATGGGGTGGTGAGCTAGATGTCAATTTGAGGAGCTAATGAACAAATGGGCGGGTGCATGAAGTTGGGTACCAATTTTGTGGCCACTTTTGAAAAAAAGTTTTAAAAAATGCCCTCGCATTATTTCACGTTAAAAAAAAGAAAAAAGTAAAATTATATGCCTTGGGATACCAACCCAAAGGTTTGGAGGGCATTCCCAACAAGGCTAGAGACGTGTTTTTGCAAATTCTACAATTTTTCACATAATTGGGTCCATGCTCACCATCAAGATTGCATCTAGTTCAATATCGACAAAATAGAACACATGGGTAATGTTAGGGTTCTCTCTTAGCTATCCAACGCTTAATTTTTCTCACTTTTTGACAATGTTAAGTCTTTCATCCATAATTTATTTTGTTTGTATGTCTAGTTTTTGCTAAAAAGCAGTGTTTGGTGTTTTTTTGTTATAAATTAACTATTCATCAAAATTTCAAATAAATTACATTTTTAGAAACTAGACTCCATTCTACAATTTGAAAGAAAAAAAAATTTATTTTCCAAAATTTGTAGGAGCAAGCAAAATTCTTTTTTTAGGAAGTTGCTACTTAGAAAAACTAGTAAGTGTCAAATATTCATTAAAAAATTACAAAAATTGCATCAACTAAATGTTGTTAACACTGATATAGAGATTTTAAAATACTACAAAAAATTTTAGTGTGCTCAGGTCATATAAGAGTTGGTATGTTATGTTTTTATGACAAAAACAACACCAATTTGTTACATCCCTCTTTTGAACCCCTTAATCTCAACCATTTTCAAAATAAATTAGAATTTTATAAAGTAGAATTCGGCACACTTTGATCCTTGTTTTTGTTTCATCTCAAAATTTTGAGTGTAACTATCCTCAATTCCGTCCAAGGGTCACATTTTTGATTTCAGGAAAAAAAGTGGCCACTTAAGCCCCATTTTGGGAGCCAACTTGGTGCACTTACCCAAACCCTAATTCTAGTTCAATCACAAAATGCATAAATTGAAAAAAAAGAAGAAATAAACTACAACTTTTCTAAAGGAACAAGAAGGAAAGGATGTTGTGCACTGGGTGAAATTAGAATTTTTTGTGAAGCTAAAAGGAACTCATTTTCCACCAAAGGTGAATGGGTCCTAGTAGGCATTTTTAAGGAGCTTTGAATTGGAAATAGAAGCTTGAAATTTCTAGAATTTAATGCATTTAAACCCTCAATAGGGACTCATTCACCCTTAAACGTGAGTGAGTCTTGCTAGGAATTTATGGAAATCTTTGAATCTGGGTTGCAACTTCCAGGTCTACTCCTCTCCTTTGGAGCTTGAAATTCATTTTTCAAAATTTGGATCTATCTATAACTTGTAAAATAAATTTGGTGTCTTGTGGTGGATAGGGGTTTTCCTTAGTCAAACCCCTTTTTGGTAATTAAACCTTGGATGATGAATAAAAATCTCAAACATGTAATAGTTTGTGCAATCTCAATCTTAAGTGTGTCTAATACTAAGATCCAAGAGAATGTAAATGAAATTTTACCCAATTTTGTTAGGATAAAACCCTTGAATGCAATATGATCAATGTAAATGACTCACTAAAGAAGATGTATAATCCCTCTAATGAATTACAAATCTAAAAACACCCATTGTAGGCTACAAATAGGGTGATTATAGAAGATGGAATCACTTAGGAAACAAGTCCTTAGGCTTAGTTGTATGACTTTTGCATATCCCAACAACTAGAATCCCTCATGATTCATCATAGGAATCTATCATCAATCTTCAATAATGCTTGATATTGGATACAAAATGAGCTTGCAAATCTTGAAATGCTGCTCCAAACTTCACTTTTGCTTAAATGATTTTGTCTCATGAAAGTTCTTTGTCTCTTCCTTGCTTGAAATCTTTCTCTAGATTTCTCTCTTAGGTGAAATTATGTCAAATAACGTTGTATTTATACTAAATTAGAAATTTAACCTCAAAATTTAAATAATTCAGGCCGACCTTAGATTTAGAAATAAAATTAATTAAAATCCAACCAAGATGAAATTCAAAAAGAGGATCCTTGTTAAGGGAGGACCCAAGGTGGGCGAATGGATCCTGGCACACTTTCCAGGACAAAGCTCCGGGGGCCAAAAAAGGATCAAAAACCTAGATGAAATATGCAAAGAAAGTGGGGTAAATATGTATAGGGAAAAAAAGGGTCCACTAAATGAATCAACAACCTGATTGACCATTTATTTTTCTAAGGCTATAAACACCTAAAATCTTGTAAAATAAGATGCTAATAAGAACCAAAAATGCAACCCAATTGTTATAGCAACTATGGGGGATGTTTTTAGAGCATAAAAATCCATGGAGGACTCATTCACCTTCAGTGGCGAATGGGTCCTTTTAGGGTTTTAGAAAATGGATTCTAGGATCCGATTCCTTGATGTTTGTACTCTTGAATTCCCTGTTATCAAGTTTTGGAAGCCTGTATATAATTTTGTAGAGCTATTTCTATGATCTTGTACTTCGAATGACAATTTTAGAAACTTTGGAAATTTTTCTCCAAATCTTGCTTAACTTGATCTTCAACCTGTAAATCTACAATCAAAATCTCAAGGGAAAAAAAAATTGTGGATTTTTTAGTGAATGGGGGTTTTCCTCAGTTAAACCCCTTATAGGTCATTAAACCAAATGACGAAATGAAAAAATTGAAGCATGAACATGAAATAATAAAAATGATATCACCTTGGATGATGTCCTGTGAAAAGAATATGTAAAATATCATGTAGTATCCATGAAGAATGTAGATCTAGGATCCCTGAAAATGATGTGAAGAATAGTTGTAAGTATATTTTTAATTCTACATCGACCTATTTAGCTCAACAACATGAATTCATGCACTATACCCTTAAAATGATGATATGATCTTTGAATTGTTGCAACAAACTCTCGAAATCTACCTTGAAATTCCTTATGAATGCTCCTAAAAATCTCTTGTGAACTCCAATTTTCTATATTTCTTTAGTGATTTAAATTATAGGTGACAAAAATGTGAATTAACCCCCTATTTATACTAAATTAGGAGATTAGCATTGAAATTCAAATAACTAAGGTGGGCACTAGATCTACAAAGAAAGATAATTAAATTCCCACCAGAATGAAATTCAAAAAGGGAGTCTCATTAAGGGAGGACCCATTTTCCATCTTGGGCGAATGGGTCTTGGCTAAGTTTCCAGGACCAAGCTTCATGGGACTGAAAGAAGGCTAAAAGGGCATTCCAAATCAACTAAGAAATGGGGTGTTGTTAAGGGAAGACCCATTCACATTAAAGGGTAAATGGGTCCTAGCTCAACTTACCAAGACCAAACTTTTCCCAATGAAATAATTTTTTAATTAAATTATGATTGTCGAGATAGATCTTCAAGAGGTCAAAATTAATGCCTAAATTTGAATAAAAAAGGGGTTAATAACTCTAATTAACCACAATTAATTAAAACCACATAGATAAGTGTGAAATTGATTAAAAAAAATTTACAAGACTTAAACAAGGTACATATTATGTACATTTTATTTATAAAGGGGCCCATTAGGCTTAATTAAGCAAATATATTCTAGAAAAGTATGAAAGTGTGTTACAAAACTTTACAACACCCTTTCAAAGGATCAATTAAGGCATGTTTTAGTTAAATAAATGTTCTAGAATAGTGTGAATGTGTACAACACATTAGAACACCACTCCAAGGGATGATCAATTCAACTTTAATGTCAATTATCCAAACAAGCAAGGAAAATGCTTACTTTTTTTGTTACTACATTTTTCCCCCACTTTAGTGAAAGGATGACACCATGTCAAAATCATACTAAAGTAGACATCCAAGAAACTTAAGTCTGAAAAAATAACAAATATACATGATCATACCCCTATCAAAGGCGAAGAAAAATTAAAGAAAAAACAAAAGATCAATCACAACTAATTCAATGCGATGTGAGGCAGTGGTTGTTTGTCCATAATATATATTTCTCACTCTAGGGTAGTGGAACCTCAGTCTTTCCACTAGCTAAGTTGTCCAAAAGTATGTGTTTGCTCACTCTAGGGTAGTGGAACCTCAATCTGTCCACTAGGTGAGTTATCCCAATGATGTGGTAAATGAGAGAATCATATTAACCTCTCAAACCATACCAAAGTTATCCTCCTAACAACTTCAATAAGGTACCACAATGAAAATTATTTTATTAAAAAAAATTAATGTCATGTAAAAAAAATTCTTAAAAAGGGTTTTTGCTTTGTTTGTATAATAGTATTCCCCTTAGGAAGCATTATGCCTAATGTCTCCCAGAGAGGACAAATAAAAAGTGTCAAATCATCACCCATGGGATGCCTTATTTGCATCATGCCATGATAGTATATTTTACACTCTTGGATGGCATCAAACCCAATGACACCACCAAGAAGAGGAAACATCACAAGAAAAAATGAAAATCACACCTTGAAATTTTCCAAAAGACGTCATTGATGTATGGCCCCACTTTAAAGTGGTTGCTACACCATTACTATGAGAAATTGCTTTAAATTAGCCAAAACATTTCTTCCTAAGACATGAGAGGCTTCCTTAGAAATATCTATCTTAAGTCATATGTTTCTGAAGCAAGTTGCATCATGAAATAGGAAGGAATGGTTACCCGCACAAACACATAAGGGATCTATGGATTTGGCGTTAGTATTTATATGCTACATTGTTTCAAGAGAGCATAGAACTGTCATCATTCCCCAATTACTCAAAAAATAGGAATAATGACACAAAGAAAGTGAAAACAAAGAAAAAAAATTCAGGTCAACATGGAAGAAATAGGAATTTCTCGAAGCCTTGCATCATCCCCAAAAGGGAAACAAAATAAAAATGAAAATAAAACCTATTGGGTCAACATAGAAGAGACCTAAATGTCCCAACGCCTTGCATCATCCCCAAAAGGAAAACATAAGACAAATGAAAATAAAATCATTTGGGTTAACGTGGAAGAGACCTAAATCTCTTGAGACTTTGCATTATCCCCAAAAGGAAAACACAAGACAAATGAAAAGATAATTATGAGATAAAGAAGAATGCACAAAAGAGAGGAACATCAAATGAAAAATCAGGGGGGATCAAATTACACACATGAAATCACATAATGAAAATATGAAAGAAAAAAAAATACTAGTAAGGCACATGCAAGTCAACCTAAAGCACGTTGTTTTTCTCCCAATCTTGGTTGGTATAAATAGAAGGAAATCAACTAGCCAAAGAGACAATGACAAATGCATTACTAGGACAAGGCTATCAAATTATTTCCCCCACTTTGTGCAAGACAAGAATGAGCCAAGGTAGGTGAGGAAAAATGAGCTCCTTGCATTAGAGAAAATGATTTGTAGTAAATGGAAAACATGTAATTGTGAGAATTTTTTAAGATTCTACAACTATTACATGACAAGAAGTAGAAGGGTATGTTATGTAATAACTCGATGGAAATCATTTCCATTGAATTGAAATTTTCTCAAAACTAATTTGAATGCACGACACTCATTGGTACTATGTCTAAGAGTTCTATGGTATTAGCAGTGTGGAACATTTGCATCTTTAGGATATAGTATTAGCTTTTCTTTTATTGGTGGTAATGTTATAAGTTCTTTGTTTAGAAACAATTGTAGTTTCCTTTAACTTTCAGGTGGTGGACAAAGAAAATTTAGTTTTTGTAGCTTGTAGGGACTCTTACACTTGCTAGATTCACTAAATTCTCTAGATGGGATTAGGGTAGGAGGTCTTGAGATGATGTTTTCTTTGTTATCCTTATCCTTCAAAAGTATGGGTTTCTCTTTAGGATGGAGGACATGTATAATAGGAAAAGGATCTAAAATAGATGTACCATCACTACGAATCCTTAGGTATTCTTTAGGAGCATTTATGTTGAGAGGGGGATCTTGATAGCCTATCCCTTTGGTTTTTTAAGTTGGAATTTGCTCAAGGAGTTGATGAATTTTATGTTAACTTGTTGTATCACATAATTTTTTGTGTAAGATCATGAATCCTTTTCCATATGTCTCTTCAAGGTTGATTGATTATTTTTTTACTTTGTTGACATAGGATGGTTGAATGTTTTCTTGTTTAGATGTGCTATGTTCACCTATGGTAGGGAACTTAGGTTCAACTTATGATTCAATTTTAGGATGTAAAAGATAAAACATCTTGAGTTGTGTGGGTTGTTTCATTGAAGGATAAAAGGATGCATTGGACTCAAGGTTGTTAAGGAAATCATTTATGAATTAATTCATACTGGCATCACCTTCTCCAATGATATATACATCATGAGGATGACATGAATTAGTAGTTGTGTGAGCATGAGTGAGTTCAATTTCATTAGGGTCATTGCCAAAAACACAATATGAAACATCAAGAAAAGAGAACAAGGAATTCCACACATTACACAATACAATGTGCTGAAAATGAAAGATTTTGATGGAATTTTGAGCTTTTAACAATGTGTTGGCTCTTTTTTTAGAAAAACTTGGAATTTATCTAAAGGGTAGACAACCCTTATGGTTAAGAAACTTCAAGGATAATGGCCAACACAATGAGTAAAGGGTTTTTATGTCTTTACTCCTACACTTCAGGTTCTATGAGACCTAGGAGGGTGTTCCCTATTGTGTTCATAGTGAGGAAAATATAGTTGGTAACACTTTCATACACATATTGATTCCTATTTATTGCAAAAAAACACACTTCACTAAAGATTTGGCAGACCTTTTGAGAAAATGATTATCTATTTGCTAGGAATTAGGGGTAGTTCAAACCCATACCCAACATTCAATAATATTTTTTAAATGAATTTTGTTCTTATTTTAAATCTATGGTCAGGCATGCTAGTAGCACATTTTGTTGCAAGGTTATCTAATAAATAGACCAGTGCTTCATCAATTGGGACAATGGAGTCAAATATGCAAGAACTAGTAATATGTAAGTTATTTAATTATAAAATTGGTGGACTATTTTCATAATACTTTATAGTATGAAAACTCAAAATTCCTCAAACAATAACTTCTTACCAAATCCTATGCAATTCCTTACAAATCTATAGCCATCTTCAATAATTTAATCATCTATTTGAGTTAAAGATAAAATAGAATCATACATTCAATGGAAAAACTAAAGACAAATGAGAACACCAAGAATATATTTTCATTTATAAATTTGTAAGAAAAATACTTAGGAGAGTATTTGTTTCTTAACTAAGATTTATTTCAATATCATTCACTTCTATAAAACCAATTTAAGACTATGACATTCATGACTTATACCCAAGAAAATTTACTATTTTATTGATCCATATTTTCTACGAAATTCCTTAAATATGAACTTAGCTTTTCACCTAGACCATGTTAAGACCTAAAATTTGAGCCATGTAGTGAGCCTTGAAAGAAATTTTATATAATAAGGGAGAAAAAAGCATCAAGCTCAATTACATTTACATTTGATTTCATTTGGAGATCATTTGTGCCAAAATTTGATACATTTTCTAGTTAGTTACATGTAATCATTGCACAAAATGGAAGAGTAAAAGACCAAACTCCATATCCTTTGAAAGAAGACATGCTAGCTGCTCAAAACAAAAAGTTTGTTACTACAAAAGTAGTAAATCACCTTGTGCTTGTTGACCAAAGAAGAATCTCCATCCATAGATTAAGAAAAAATTTGCATATCTTCTAGAAAAAGGACACCTGTCGTTAAAGTTACAAAGTTCGATACTTCTCCAGCACACCAGCCTAAAAAATTTCCACATCAACCCTAAAAACTAAAAACCACAAACATTCTAAATAGGATGATCCTAACAAGGTGGCTATAGTGTCATAAAAGAAATGGGGTAGAAACATCACTCTAAGTCATCAACATCAAAGTATGCTCGCCCTCATCTTCTTCATGGTGGAACTTGAGGAACCATCACCACTTCCTTACTAGAGTCTTCAGAAGCTATGATGGAAATGGGATAATAATTACACTCAAGATTAGTGTCACCTCCACTATTTGAAGGGCTATCAGAAACCTCAATGGGAGAATTATTTTTTCCCAGATAGGCCTTATGATACTTGCAATTCTTCTTTCCCTTATTTTCATACTCAACCAACTCTTTCCCCTTAAAATTGACTAGTTCTTCTAAAACAGTCTAGCTTCTTAGGTGATAATAGCTCGTTACACCATATTTCTTGAATTTCTTGCATGTTGTTCTACCTTTTGGTGTTTCAAGAGCTCCCTTTGTCTCAATTTCATCCTCAGAAGCATTTTTCTTAGATGCTAGAAAAATTAATCTCCTAAATCTTTGGAATGGCTTAATAGACTTGCCAGACTTACTCATCTTCTTAAGAACTAGAACAAGAAGACTCAGAAAACTCTCACCAATTCTTCTCCTGGACTAAATTCAATTTTCAATCTCTAAATGAAAATTTTAAATGAAAAATATGGAAATAATTCCTCATTATATCAAGACATGCAAGAGTTCCAACCATTAATACTCAAGAAAAGCTTATGTGAGTGAGCTAACAACAGTCTGCTTTGATTTTTTAAAATCTCAACCGTAGATCGTGTTTTAAAAATAAATCAATGGATAGTTATCACTAGTGTAACCAATCATGATAAAGCATAATTATGTGCTATTAATGCCTTTTCCTAATCAGAAAATCCCCAAGTAGATATATATCCACTTTGTACACATGTTTTGACCACCTACTTAGCATCAATTAAAATTTGTCATGACATGGCTACCCGCTCACCCATGGGAATTAATGCACTTGTATTTCTTCATAGCAGAATAGTGGGGAGTGATCTTGATTTAATTTCAGGATATTGGTTTGTACCCTACCTTACTTTATTTTCACCTTCCCACATGTACCAGCAACTTCCAGAATTGACGAACGAAATCCAAACATGTGCCTTAGAGAATAATCTTAAAAATGGTTCTATCTTAGCTAAATTTAGCATCATTCCAACTCGACTAGAGTCCATAAAATCCTTTAGAATGTGCACATGGCACTATCCCACTTTCCCACTAAAAAAAATTGGACATGAGTGGGCCCCTCAAGGGATAGCAAGGAGTGGTCAAGATTGACCCATGTCACTTTCCATCGATCATCGATCTCCTTTCTTATTAAGAAATCATCATCTCCAAAGCCTAGTGGGTCCAATAAAAAGTGACAGATGTTGCACTTCTCACTAGCCCTTCTCCTTAATGTACAAGATGGATGGGTGCATGGGGAATGGTCCTGATGAGAACATGTGTTGTGGTGTCCATCATTCATCCTTCTCAAAGCTATGTCCACTGGCCTTTTTGGAAACACTAGTCCCACCACTAGACATGACACATGAAATTTTCCTACTAGCGTGTGTATTTTTAAATAGTATGAAATAAACCAACACAGGCACATGGGGAGTAGTCAAGATGTGGCCACGTTGCTTAATAATTATCATTGATCTTCTCCAAATGGTGCCATCTATATTTTTCAAGGAAACTGAGCGTACCAATGCCAAAGATAGGTGCCTGCAGATTGAAATCTCGTGTGATTAAAATAATAAGAAATAAATCAACATGGGAACATGGGGAATGGTAGTGATCAACCCTTGGCGTTCAAATGGATAGCATGAAAACATAATTCCTACACATGTCACAAAATTTAATTCAAAAAGGGGGCCACCTCTAGGCCAATGAGAACTTGACCCTTCTGAATGAAGGCTAAAGATTTAAATCATGAAAATCAAGCTTGACCATAGGAAAAATTTGAACGTTGAAAATGATTAAGGTGACCGAACCTAATCTAGGGGCCAGCAAACACAATGAATTAAATGGCATAAAAAGCAACTTGAATTACCAGATACTGGGAACAACAGGTCAATGAAAATTTAGAACAACAAAGGTTTTTTTAGACTCATAGGTTTATTGTGAGAGGTGTTACAAGATGGTTTGTTCCTTGGTCTTCCTTGTAGCACAATGCTTGGGTTTCTGGCATGGTCTAACCACCTCTTGTGGATCTTAATTGACCCTTGTATCGAGCATTGATAGGTGGACCTTTTGGTACAATGGAAAGGCCAACAATTGGTATCAAAGCTAGTCACAGGTTCAAACCCCTTGCTTGTGTTGGGGGGGGGGGGTATTGTTGCAAGATGGTGTGTCCCTTGGTCTTCCTTACAACGTAACACTAGTGATTTGTGACAATTTTTTCTGTAGATTCTAAATATATTTTTTTCAAGTTTTTTCAAATTAGATTTCACTTCTTTTTCTATCTCCTTCAAAAAATGGTTTTTTTCAGTAAATACCATTTTTAAGGAGTGACGCTCACCATATAACACAAATTTTTTTCATGAAGGTTTTTTTTTTTTTTAATTTAGATTTGTAACTATGATATCTAGTGCTTCAAATTGGTTTCATAGTGTTTTATTGAATATTTTTCCCTTAATCAAGTTTTTAATTCAAACCAATTACAATTCCGACATAGGCGGACTATATAACACATAATTTTTTTGTATGTATCGAAATTCTTTTTTTTTGGTTGGATCAAGGACTTAAATATCTGGTGCACTCATATTTTTCAATTATTTTTTTATAATTTTTTATTTTTCCACATATGTAGAATATAGAGCTTGATTTTCTGTGAAAAATGTACATTCAAAAGAAATAAAAGGTAAATGTAATAATTAAATTAAATTTATTTAAAATTATACTTTTTGGGAAGCTTATAATAAGGAATACAAACTTACAAAAAATAATTTTTAAACAAATTCATTTGATCCCCCAAAAGGTAAATCGAAAGTGGTTTTTTATCACCATTTTGATAGGTGTAAAGGAGACTTTATTGTAGGTATGGTTTAAAACTATGTAACATTTGGAAAATATCACTTACCAATTATAATCCTTAATTTCCAAATTAATTTAATATAATAATCAAATGGGACAACATACATCAAAGAATCAGAGATTATTAAAACAAGATTGTGCCATTATTAGATTTAGCCATGCAGGCTTACATATGAATGATCATCTCATCAATACATGTAAATTAAAATATTGTAAAGACAAATTTAAGGTAAAAGAAATATCATAAATGCATCCACAAAGATACCATAACACAAATATTTCATGAGTGTAAAACCCTCATGGTGATGAAAAACCACTCATAAAAGTGCCTCACTGGCTTAATAAAATGCTTTTCTAGTAGTGCCTTATTGGATACAAATTCTCAATGGTCTTAAGATGCCTCACTAGCAATGAACATATGGTCTCAAGAAACTATTTACAAGTTCAATACATGTTTGACAAGTAAAATCATCAACTATAGAGGTTTACTCTATTCCTTTACATAACATTTATCCAGAACTGGCATCCTGAGGGTATAAGCATGTCAAGAAAAATAACCCAATTGTTTTACATACAGTTTACAAGATTTGATGTATTTCCCAATCTCTCTATAAGCAATCAACTCTTAAAGAATTATAAGGGTATTGAGCTAAAAGATACTCATAATTTATAATTCCTTTCCATATAACTAACTCACGAAATGCATACATTTTCCAAGATACTCTATAGATGATGATACATTATGGATTTACCAAGACTCTAATGAAAGTAAAGATTCAATGCACACAATAGATACCACCATTAAATGACAAATTACAATAAATAAGCATGATTCCTTAATTATCATTCAAGGGATGTACTATAAAATCTATATTTCTGCATTCTTTTAGAACAAGCATAAGGTCCTTTTGAAAAGGAATGTAAATATATACTCACATCTCTTTCCTTCATGCATCTAATATTTAACGTGCAAGTTTATCTCTAGAATATTTACAACTTCATGCTTTAAATAAAGATCATTCTTGGATATTCTAAAAAAATAATGCATAGTTAACATATTTAGGCATTAATGACTAGATTTAACATTCTACATGAGCTACTAAGAAATTAGAGCTTAACAATAGGGCACACATGTTCATTAAAATGATTAAATCATGTTATTGGTAGACAAGAGAATCAACCATGGGGATATCTCCAATCTTAGTTTATATGTTTAGACTTATCAAGTTAATTTCCACATTAGATCAAGGGTTTACAATAACCTTACAATAAGGAATTTGGTCATTTAATCAGGGAATAACATAGTAAGGTATCTCTAAGATATTTTTGATACTAACAATGGATTGTAACATCCATGAGGACCACTATTTTAAATCAGACCATGAGTTTCCTAGGAATATCCTGGATATTACCAGGAATGGTGTTGTGGATTACTTTAGAATAATGAAATGCACCTTCCATGAAATTAAAGACCTTAATATCAGAAATAGATCCTTCAATGGCAAGATGGAGGATTTAGAAAGTAAATTTATCTCACTTATTATTGCGGAGTGTGAGAGGAAGGAGGATAGAATGAGAATGGAGGTCAAGGAAGGTAAATTCAAACACCTGGAAGATGGAATAGGTAAAATGAAAAATACTAGTATGAAAAATATAATGGAGCATAATCACATAATGGTGAAACATAATGCCATCATTATTAGTGCAATGTTTGAGAAACTTGAGAATTCACATCTAGGTTCTCTATTTGTGGACCTAGTTGCAAATAAGGACAATAACAATACTGAGGATGAAGGTATTTCTAAGCAGATGAGATCTAGTATGAAGAGAAAGACTCCTCCTATGCCCCAGATGGTTTATGTCCTGAAGAAGGGAACTTAGGAAATGCATAATCTTGAAGTTGAGGCTGCTGAAGCTCTTAAGTTCTTAGGTTAGTTGGGGGTTTCTTGCTAGTTTTTTTGGTGACCCTTTCTGGCCTTGGGTTGGTGGATGTTATGTGTCTTGGGCTTTATTTGGCTCCATCCTCTTTGTCTCTGGTGACTTTAATGCTTATTCCTATTTTTTGTAAACTCTGTGGTTTCAGGTCCCTATAAAACCTACTTTTTCCTTTATCACAAATAATGGATTGTAACATATCTATTCATTAATTTAAAACAATATTCTTAATATGATGAAACTAAAAATTCACATGTATTTATTACCTGCTCATTCCAAAAGAATCAAATCAAGGAGTTCATACAAGGCTCTAAACATTATAAATGCTAAAATAAATGATGTTACCCTTTTTATTCATTACTTCGTCTAATATTTAGGCATATATATATATATATTCTTATATCCTTTGAATTCAATGAGTTTAGTTAAGACTACCTAAGTGGTTAAGCATCTAAAATAAAGGAGCATTGAGTTGGAATGACTTTATAGAAATGGTGTTAATAGGATAAGCATTAAATAAATTTATTGATATAGTTTGATTCATTCAACAAATGAACATGAAGGAAAATTGTATTTGTAAGCTTCAAATTAATTACTTTGCACAATTAAGCAACCAATATTTATATGAGGTCCCAATGAGAGACTACATCAAATGAACATGAGTGGATGTAAAGAGATCTATTTGCTGGTGAAAGTAACTGTCTTATTATCCTTAGAGAACATTCTACTTCGCATAGAATAATTTAACCTTAGTGAAATAACAAAGTTTGAGAACATGCTATAGTAGTCCAATTCACAAATCCAATCATTTAACGATCCAAAGTATATATACAAATTATATTGATATATAAATATATGTATTGTAAGAATATATATATGTGTGTGTGTATGTATATATTTGTACTTTCAAAAAATTATATGATATACAGCTAAAACCAAGCCATTAATTTACATTCCCAAAGAAATACCTAATATACATCAACATATATATAAATATAAATATATATATAAATATATATAAGTATATATATATATATATATACATACATATATATATGAATATATATATTCATTTATACTTTCAAATGTTACTTAAAGTAGTGCAAAATAAATAGGGTAAATTTCATATAATGCTATTGTTTACTGCATGGGAGTTTGGTTGAAAAGCAATTGAATCCCATATGGGGTACGCTGCATGTATTTCATATAATGCTATTGTTTAAAAGAAATACGTTAATTTAGCATGTATTTTTTTAATTTATGTCACATTTTAATCATTTTTTTAATTGTTATAGTAGAATTCAATAATTGTCAAAAATAGATGAAAACTTGCAATGAAACTTAAATGTTTTTTAATAAAAATGAAAAAAAAACCTTGAATTGTGTTTTAGAAACAAAATTTAACTTTTAAATCTTAAATTGTTCGATTAAACCCAAAAAAAATTGATTTTGAAAACCCTAATTGAAACAAAACAAAAAAAATTGCATTTCAAAACCCTAGAAATCAAAATGAAATAAAAACATCGCATTTACAAATCCAAATCGAGCTTTTTGAAACCCTGAATTCAAATCAAACGAAAATGTCACAACCCTACTTTTGAATGTATAAATGACTTGTCACTATTGCTGGAAAACGTATTATTTAGATCATTTATTAATCTTTAGTATTTGTGTAAATAAAGAAAAAAAAAGGGGCTTAAAGGAATTAATGGCATCGATTGAGGGCGAAGTTAGCAATGATTTTTCTTTATTGCTTTTGAAGCGATCAACTAGAAATTATTGCCTTAATAGGCCAACTATGAATTATTATTTATGAAGGAATTAGGAATTAAATTATTTGATTTCCACCTTCTACTTATAAAATAACCATTTGAGATACCGAAGTATTAATGACAACAAGTTATTGTCATTATAACCCTTGTGTTCAAATTCGGTCATCTCTTTATTAGATTATTAACATGAATTATTATTGTTACATTGTCATGATGTGATATACCTTTATATTGAATAAATATAATATTACTCCTCATTTTTTTTGTAATAAGCTAGGAATTTATTGCATTAACAATAAATTAATTAAATTGAAGGTGATCAATCGATGTTGAATATTTTAGTCTAAATCAATAATGAGTTATTAAATAATCATCATACTAATTCAATTTGAGAGAACATTCTTTACAAATAATTTGAAAAGGGAGGAAGTTGAGGATAGACATGAATTAAATGCCTCTTGTAACCGACATCACCATCTTGCAAGGCGAGGTAGGCAATTTAAGTACCCAAATGGATCATCTTTGGATGTGTAAAACATTATTCGATGTTACCTTTAAGGAAATTCATATTCTATCAAGTTCTTTTGGTATCTGACATGAGAATTTTGAAAAAATAAAAAAAATAATAATTGGTCTCATTTCGTAGAATAAACTCATGAGTATTCTAACATTACCGAACCAAATAGTGGTCCAATATCTGCTCAATAAACTTCCTTGTGTGTCAATTGTTTGATAGATCTCCCATTCTCTGCACAGGGTACTAAGAATAAAATGTGTACACAATACTATGCTAATTGGGATTACTTTTATTGTTTCAATTTTAAGAATGTAGGCATGTGCAGGATACTGCAGCAAAATATGTCTAATTTCCTCTTTGCAAATGGCATGAATAGAATAATCAGTGTTCTCTATTCACATTGCTTAACCATTCAGATCTCCATTCTTTTTACCTAATTCTTTGCAATTGAATTATTGTGCAGTATGTAATAAAGGACTGATATCTCCTTGTTTAAAAGCCAATTAAGCAGTGCTATGAGTTTTGGAGGATATAAATTAATTATTGGTGTCAACACAAACTTGCTGACCAAACACCTTCTAGAGCCATCTCCTGCTGACCAAGTTCCGTCCTGAGCCGCCCACGTTTTACTCACCACTGCTCACGTCTCACCAGTCTTCATAAATGCTGCATCTAACACTATGCTACAGTATACCTAGAATTTATTAAGACATTGGCTATAAATCAAACAACATGAACATGGTTTCAGCAAGGGCTTAGTTTTCTGTGTTCTCCAGTGTCTTTTCATCTCTGGTTGCTTGTCCTTGCTCTTTATTGTGTTAGTCTTTCAGGTATGTGAGTTGGGTTGTTATTTTTCTAAGCGAGTTTGAGTTCATTGTCCATCTTTCTGTCTGCACATTTCATACACCAAGTCTGGATCTATGTATTTGTAGAGTGATAATAAATATGCCACTAACCTCATTACATATATTAAATCTATGCGTCCCTTTCATTCATTGAATCTGATTTGGGTCGGGGATTTATAGTTAGATTCTCCATGTTTTATTTATTCCTAATCTGTGAAATTTACATTGTATACATGTCATTGAAACTCAAACTTTGAATTTGAGGCATGATCTATAATTGTTAAAATTTCTTTTTCTGGAAAGAACTCCTGCAACAGTGTGTTATTCATTATAGGTATGCTTCAAGTCACTCATATTTATCTATTGACTTAAATAGTTGGATCTTTAGCTTGTAGTATTGTTTCCTAGATATTTAAGATAAATAGCACAAAATTAATATTCTTATCACCTATAAAGAATTAAGTGCACTCTGCTAGAGCTTTGAGTTGATCCATCCATCCTCTTCATGCTTTAGGAATTACATACGAAATTTGAAATATAATCATTTTCAGAATCCAAGTTAGAAGCTTGCTTATGCACTAATATTGTTGTTCTTGAATATCTGACCTTGGCGAACTGCTGAATTTTGCTCTGTCGTAGCATACCTGTTATAAAACTAAATCATTTTAGTTCACTTTCGTGCAAATTTAAACCTAGACTTTATTAAAGAGGAATAAACATGCATTTAAAGTTCTTTCCTTAGTCTCACAGTTGTTTTTCTCTAGTCTTTCCTTTTAAATAGATAGAAAGTAGATAAGTTAAAAGATCTTTAGTCTTTTTAAAAAAAAAAGATAGAAAGATAGATGTGTAAAAAAATGCCTTATCTTTTTTTTTTAGATTTTCTTACCTTTTTAGAATATTTTAGGTATGTTAAGTATTTAGAAAGAAATAAAGTTTTAGTTGATCTTTTCTTAGAATATTTTGGATATGACACATTTAGAAAGAAATAAAATCTAGTTGATTTATAAATTGCATGCAATAGATTTAGTTATTTTATTTTAAAAAAAAAATAGTAAGTATTGAAAAATAAATAAAAATAGCTTTCAAGTAGTTCAAAAATAAAGGAAATTATATAAATAATAAAAAGTGAAAATTTAGGTGAATGTATATAATATTTGGGTTAATTCTTGTGATAATAAAATTTTCAATAATTGCATTTATCAAGTCTAATTGTGAGTGGGAACGTAATTTAAATTGTCTAATATAATAATAAAGATAATAGTGTGAATTATCAAGGAAGATCTAATTCTCAAGTAATACCAACTGAATATTTCAAGTGAATGGTAATGCGTAAAAGAAATTATGGTATTTACAATACTATCAATTGATAAAATATTAATAAATATAGACGGTTTTAATATTATATGGTATTTGTAAGGATACTTAATAATAAGGAGATTCACATTGAGTTATACCTTGAAACGTTACATTTGAAGTATTAAAACCTTGTTATCATAAGAAGATTTCTTGGTTTAGAAGTTTTACTTTTGGTACGTATATTAATGAGTATTTAATTAACATTTAGTAGAATTGGTTCATCTTCTATTTGTATTTAATTAATGTTACAAGGGACTAAGAAGTAAGCAAGTAAAATGAAATTCCATTAGATTTATAATATATGGTTACTTTTGTATTAACCATGATGCACGTTCACAATCTTATAGTTCGATTATCTTAGATAGGAATTGAGATACATTACTTCAAAAATATTGCATGATGATCATTATATATTATTCGCAAATTAGGTATTAAAGATTGAACAAGATAATAAATGCTTTAAATTCCACAACATGTGTTGTATTTCATCATCTACAATTATGTTCTACATACATTATGACTCTATAATTTTCTATAAATTTATGTCATGGTAATTTGATAGAGAGGTCATTATGATTCGATTAACTTGCAAAAAGGGTAATTAGAGATTCACTATTCTATTCACATGACAATCAAAGAAGTATGTAATGTTTCTTTTCAAAAATTTGAACTAATGGTGACTTGGTCCAGATGCAGAAGGGGATGATAGTAGTATATCATTAACCTTCATTAGTAAATACCAATGATATCCAATGGCCATTGCATGGAGGATCAAAAGAGGTATGAGTTATACTTAAATTCTTCTTGGTAATGAATATTCTATTCTATGATCATTACATATGAACCCTTAGACTTTGGATTCCTAATATGGCTTAATAACCATTTGCAAAACTTAGCTTATTGTTAAAATTATTAATCAGTGATAAGTTGGTGACATGATAGAAATAAATTTTGCAAAGAATATAATTATTTTAGTAGGTACTTATTTTATCATATTATTTATTTTTATCTTACCATTAAATTACTAAGTATTTTATTAGTAAACAATAGTCAAAATTTTAGGTAAAAGAAACATTCACTAAAATAGTTTCAGTTCCTTTTCAAATCAATATGTTACTCTTATCATCACATTCCTAGTAGCAATAAATTGTATTTGTGTATGAAGCCTTGTATCAAGTAGATCAAGTGAAATTGTTTATTGAGTTAGTGAAGTAATCTTGAGTTTCTTAAGAATCATGAAATATTAATGGTGAGTTGATGAATTTCAAGGAACTCCAGTTACAAGGCATGGAATATCTTCTAGAAAATTGAAATCCAACTAGGACATATTGGAAGGAAGGTAAATATGTAAGATTATATTATCTCAATCAATTATCTTTAGAGAAGGAAAATAAAATCTTATTAATTAATATTGCAATTGTAAACCTCTCGTTGTCATTTATTTTTACGCCTATCAAGTTAACATGTATAACTAGTTAAGAATAGTCATGGATATTGAATATCACACATTATCTATTGTTACGATCAAGTAGCTTAAAATGGGGTTACAAACCTTAGGGGAATCCTATACTTTTACATTACCTTTGCTAAATCTACATATTCGGATGAGAATATTGGGAATTACTTATGGTTGATAGAATTTTTCCTCATTCGAGGTTAATTTAGACTTTTGATCTAATGTGACTAAGTAGTGAACTATGTTATTATAAATTTATAGATTAACTACATTTTTGGAGTATATGGTCTAAGGAATCCCTTTCGGTTTCACCTAAGTGGGTGGCAACCAACGAAGTACTATCTAGGAAAGATTGAGTCCTAGAAAGGGTTGCATACCCGCTATTACAGTACTTATATTTCTTCTTTTACTATCTATAATTAACTAAGCCCATCTGTAGTCTATTTCTTGCTCGGGGGTTTGGCTAGAGCCTACGCGGCTTCATGATGCCAATACGGTCGGGTGGTGAGCAAGTTTTACTCGTTGTACGCATCATTGTAAACATTTGGACCTTGATGTTGCTATTCATTCTTATTGATCTTGCAGTCACAGTGTTATGTATTTATGGTTCTTATAAAAAAAAAAATCATAGGATTTTTCAAGCTATATGACTAGGTTATTACAGAAAAAAATTGAATTTGAAAACCCTAGTTTGAATTGAAACATAAAAATTTCATTAAAAACCCTAATTGTTTAAAACTGAAACCCTAAATTGAATTGGAACAAAAAAATTTGTTAAAACCCTAAATTGGAATCGAACAAAAAATCATTCACATTGCTTAAATGTTTTAAATTTTATTTGCTTTGTATGGAAAAAATGATATATATTAAACTTTAGTTTCAATTTGAAATTATAATTATATTAGAAATCAATATGTTAAAGAATGGTTAAAATTCATAAAGTTTATCTTAATGTTTGTTTGCAAATTTAGTTAATAATTTCGTAAATCTAAACACGTACAATCGATTCCAATTGACAGTAACTTGCAACTCTAAATTATGCCAAGGGCCACCCAAACTTCACCCTAAGTTTGCTAAACCCTAGACCCTAAACTATAAAATCTAAACCCATAACACTAAAGCATTTGAAATTTATGAACCCTAGACCCTAATCTTTCATTGGACATACCTAAAATTATGTAGGTTCAATGTCAAGAATGGGTCTATTTGGTAGATTTATGAAAACTATTTTGAATATCTAGAATGCCATAAAAGTATAATTATAGCAATTCCAATTCAAAACACTTGGGTACATATATATCGTATGAAATTTAAATCTAGGAAGGTGTCTATCATATAGGCGAGTTGATAATACATGGAAAGAGGTTTGTATGGGAATATATATATTAAGAAAAACATACCACATGACCTCTATAGGATTTTTAAGATGTGATCCTGGATAATAATCCACCCATCCTCGATCATAATGGATTATTTAGCAATTAAGAGAGATTCAATTTAACCATAAAATTACCTATATTTTGATACTATATATATTTATGTGGAAGGATAGAAATGCATCAATATGCTTTGTGCCATATTTTATGAATATTAATATTTAAGAAAAATCTAGATAAGAGTGACCTAAGTAGATGATTTATGTAAGGGCTTTTTAGTGAACAAGTGACACACCATGGAGATTGGGATGGTATTTAAATTCTTATTTATAAATATAGTGTACCCCCTTTAAATTTGTATTTGGTTTTTATAATGAGTTGAAATTATCAATGTGTTACATAAAAGAAATTTGTGCTTAGATATATTTAAATTAGATAATAAAGATATAGTTATATAAAATAGGGAATCCAACATGAGGAATAAACCTTTAATGTGCCATTGTGTGCATCTAATTTATGCCAATGATTTAGTAAGAGTGATCGTCTAAGAGGATGAAATAAGCCTTGAAAAATTGTAAGATCTAACACTATTTTAATGTAGTTTTATATGTGTGTACATGTCCACTATGTTTTTTAGTTTATGTTAATGTAAGATAAGGAGGATTGGTGGATATATTTGAAATCTAAAGAAAAAACAAAAATGATGTGAATATATAGATATATATTTTTAAAATGATTCTTTAACTTATCTATATTAAACATTGTATATTATCTCTATATTACTATCATGGCTTGATTTTCATTATGTCTACTAAATGTTGCTATATTTATTCATTGTTGTAATTAAATTATAGGGCTCAATGTGTAATCTATTTTACATCAAATTTTATAGTAGACTTATAATCCTAGAATGTTTGTAAATTTAATAGCTAACAAATAACTTGATAGGTGCAACTAAAAACCAAAAAGTGTGGTTTGATTTATCTCCATTAGGCTGGAAAGCTAAAAAATCTACTAGGTTTATCCCTATTAGGTTGAAAACCCAAAAGTGTAGCTTAATAAGTACAAGTGGTGAAAACTCACAAAAGCACTAGAAACTAATCTTTGCAAAACTACCCTTGACATATCAAAAAAAGCCAAAGGTCACCATATGTCATACATGTATAGGTTGTATAGTTATATTAGATACCTTATAGTATCTCCTATTGGTTAAATATGTTTGAAGATGACATTAGCGACACATCCCTACATTTATATGAGATATATTATTAACATGTCATGTTACACATATGCTAAGATACTCAAATATGGATAAGGAGAACTAGGGAATATATATTAGAAGAGAAATATATACTAAGCTATCCAATATTATATTTTTGTACTTAGTGTAGAAGAGAAATTCTAGACCAAGAATGCAAGTGCAAACTCAATACTCTACTTCTAATGAAAGGTAAATAAAATAATGAAAGATTAGAGAAGCATAATATGTTCCATAACATTCTTTTATGGCTCTAAATGTATGTGTTGATGTTGCTCTTTGGTTCTCTAATGTGATAACATATACATACAAATTTTATCATATGGAAACATTTGGGGATGTCATTATTTTATAGAGTTGAGGGGAAAGGAATGGAGGACTAGGTTTTTTTGGAATCGAGGACTAGAATTTCATGAGAGAATTTTTGAATTTGAATTTGAGAGGGAAGAGAGAATTAAATGTAGGTGGTTGGGTTGATGGAGGGCTTGTGTTGACTTGATTAGGTAGATGGGAATAATTGAATGCTAATTTGAATTTGGATTGAAGGTAGTTGGAAATGAATGGCTATGATTAGTCTAATTGATTTGATGGCTAGGATAGATTATTAATTTCATTTTAGATTTGATGAAGTGGAAGTAAGTTACATTAGTTTGAGTTTGGATTGGTGATTTGGAATTATTTTAATTTTAAGCTATGGATGTGACATGATTATCCCCTTAATGGTTGATTAAAAGTTAGGATTTGGGGATTTTAGCTAATTAAATAATAAACTCTAAAGTCTAAACCGTAAACCCTAAAGCCATCATTTTTTCTTAGGCTCTTAATGAAATTTGGTTGTCTTAGGCAACTCCACCAAATTTCATTACCTTATGCCATGTAATTGTTTCCTAGGATCTTGCAGCATGTAGATCCCCTTAAGCTATCCTATTACCTTAAACCCTAAACTCTAAAGTCTAAACCCTAAACCCTAAAGCCATCATTTTTTCTTGAAAGGCTCTTAATGAAATTTGGTTACCTTGGGCAACTTCACCAAATTTTATTCATTTGAGCCATGCCATTTTCTCCTAGGACCTCACTAGACGTAAATCCCCTTAAGCCATCCTATCACCCTAAATCGTAATTCAATATTCTTAAGGGGTTCCAATATGACATTTCTTAAGGGGATAAAAGAAGTTCTTAAAATTTGGCGATCAAAGTTGCCCAAGGCCCAACCAAATTTAACAATAATAAGATCCTGCAAGATTATACAATATCAATAATTAATTGTATTTTCATTCAAATAACATGTGCCTTAGACATATAAATGAGGCTTACATATAATTTTATCATTTGTATTCAATTATTTAAGGCCATTTATATTGAATGGTTTAACTTGGTATTTGCTAAACATGTATCTTACATCTTGAAATTACAAATCTAATGCAGGTTCACTCATATCTTAAAGACCACATGGATCCATTCAATAATATTCGCAATCCACCTCCACGCCATCCATCTCCAACACCTTCACCTCCACCTCCGCCCACTCCACCCCGTAACCCCCCACCTCCACCACCTGAAATCAATGAACATGCTTGTTTGCAAGCACAAATCAATGCTTCTACTAGAACCATCCAAGATCAAATCAACATTATTCAAAATGAAGAATGTGTCGCACCTCCTGTGAGGATGTTTGCATCTAGGATGCAAACCCTTGTTGATGTTGTCAGGGCTATGGATGGGATCGTAGATGAGCATCGACAATGGCTAGAGGAGAGGAGAACTCCTAATTTTGAAAAGGAAAACACAAAGAAATGAATATCTATGCAGTAGAGAGCCATAATAGTTTATAAATTAAAACAATGATCTTAAATAGTTATGAATTTATAAATTTGGTGAACGATGGATATTTTGTGTGATGAATTTATAAATTTGGTTCCAAATGGATATTTTTAGTGACATGAATTTATGATTTTGGTTCTATATGGATATTTTTAGTGACATGGATTTGTGAAGTTGATGGAATTTATGAACTTATAATGAATAGTATATAATAGTATATATTTTAGGACTATCTACTAGATCATGATTTCTCTTGCTGAAAAATTGTAATATATATATATATGTGTGTGTGTGTGTGTGTGTTAGACATAAAATGAGATTTTGTGAATGTTTCAAGTTTATTGTTTAGTATGTATGTGCATGTATTAAAATTTTGCATAATAGTTCTTAAATTTTGAAATTTGTATATGTATGTATGTATAGTTTAGTTTAATGATTTGTACACATGCAAATTATGCATCATATTTTTTATTTTAAATGTACATGTACATAAATTTAATTTTTAATTTTGTATGGAAATGCTCTTGAGTTGAACAATCAATGTATATATATGTGCATTTCAATTAAATATATGAGCTTAATATATATGTTGCTCATCCTATTTCAATTAAATATATGATCTTAATTTTTGTATGCACATGGAGTATTTTGTATGATTTAAAATGCAGGTGCACATTATATCAAGCATATATCATGGATGATTTTAACATTGATGATATCATCAATCCACCACCTGAGCCACAACCAGATCCGCCTCCCTCGCCCCTTACACCTCCACCTCCACCTCCACCTCCACCTCCTCCTCCCCCTCCCCCTCATATGCCACCTCCAGCACCTATGGCATATGATGAGGCTCACTTGAGAGCACGAATAAATGATCAAGTCACATCCTTACAAAATCAAATCAATGCTATGCAGAGTCAAGCATTGATTGCTCCACATGTGAGACGTTTTGCATTTGTAATGCAAAACGTTGTTGATTCCATCAGGATGATCGATTTTGATCTTGATAGGCATCAGCGAGAGAGAGAACAAATGAACAATTTTATTCTGATGGTCTCTCTTACAAACAAATATTAGACCTTAAAATAACAAAGCCCATCTAGCCCCCTACTTTCTTGACCCCATTACTCGACAACCCATTCCACCCAACAAATCTAGAATATCCATGAGGTGGTGCATACATCCGCAAATGAGTGCACATTTTTTGGATCGATGGTATGGTTTTGATAATTTACATACTAATTGGGAGTTCCCATTGTATTTTTGAGAAAACTGTATGTAGAGTTTGTTATGGGGAAAAAGACCAATTATTTTGATTTTAAATCATTTCAGAGTGTTGGTGGCGGCATGCCACAACATAG
>VDFB02027942.1:0-69463 GCA_007258455.2 Sequoia sempervirens | reverse complement strand
GACTAATCTTAAATAGAATCTAGTTTAACAATTAAAAGACAAATTTTGGTTAGTAAAAATTAAAAATATTTACCACTTTTTTATATGAAGATGTAAAATTGCTATTTACTATTTGATCATTGAAAAAGGTGAAAAAGTGACGCCTAAGGGATCTAGCACTCATCTTATTAGACATCAATGTTATGCTTTTTCATTTTATTTTTTTAACTGATTGTGCAACAAACCCTCATCACCACATACAAATAAAGAGTCGAACCCAAATCTTGAGACCAAATGAGCTAACATCAATATTAATGTTGATAATAAAATATATTCTAGATTTGTCAAACTATCAATAGCTAGCATTTGTATTATAAGGAGGTGCAATGATTATAATGATAACTAATTATATTTGTAGTGAATTGAATATAAATGAAGAGACATAGTAGAAGGCATGAAATTTAGTTTAAAAATTTAATGTAAATAAAATAATATCTAAAATTAGATGTATTGACATAAGCATAATTTTTTTTTTGTGATGATCAACCGTACAAATTAACAATACAAATAAACTCATTCCATATTAAACATATTTGTAGTTTAGCACCATTCACCTTAATTTTTGATGTAGTCAATTCAAGTATTTGATAGATTATTGTCACATCCCCACGTTATTGATTTCCAGTGTGAATGACTATTTGAGGAAAGACATAAATAAATAACATTTAATATATTCACAAGGATGGAGAGGAGAATTAAATACGAATGTGGATGCAAACTATATGAAATAATTAAGAAGCATGGGCGCCTAAAAGGAAAAGAAACATGATGTAGATGAGACAAGTCAAAATAAATGGGCACGGTTTGGATGTTGGGGAGAAGCTACGTAGTCAAGAAACAGGATGCAGTTGAAATGAAAGGAGTTGGTGTCATTAAATACGATATGGTGACCCTTGACTTTCCATGGAAATTGCAGGCCTCGTGAAAAAGAAGACATTGAGTAGATTTTAAAATACCCATGACCTCCCTTAGTTTTTTATTCGAGTTTTGTTTATTGGGAAGTAGAGACCTAAAAGATGTAGAAAGGCGTGAGGGTAGAGAGAGGTCAGGAAAACTTGGGATAGGAGGGAAGAAACTACACTAGAGAGGAAGAAAAGAAACCACGAGCAGGAGATTAGAAAGGGATGAGGCACAGAGAGAGATGAGTGGAAGTTGTAGAACTTTTGAGAGGCTTGTTAGGGAAGAAAATGTGAGCAGCAGAGGTCGACGGGAGAGGCAAATGCAGAGGGATAGTAGAGACCGCAGGAAAAGGAGAAATTCAAGTGGGTAGAATAGGGGAATGAGTTAATGGAGGCGACGTAAAGGCAATTCGATGGAAGAAAAACCTTCAGATGCATGAATAGATTTGTAAAGGCTTGGAAACTTTCAAGAAAATGCAACTAACGAGGATAATTGGAGACTCCACGACCTTTGTGAGCATTCAATATGCTTGCAATTAAATAAGATCCCATAAAGATGTCATGGGTGTGAGAGAACTAAGAGAAAAGACCAAGTGCTCAGGAAGGCATGAGAAGGGAACGACATGATTTGTGACAATTTTGGAGGTTGAGTGGAGGCCTGACACGACTACAGTAGGATTCCAACTACCGCTTTGGGTACCGTTGTAGAGGAAGGCAATTCAAGGAAAAGGAAGGCAGATTTTAGTGACCCCATCGTAAACTTTTTCAACATTTTCATGAAGCTAAGTATATTCTGGGTGATTTCACTATTTTTTTCTAACTAAATCTTCACTTTCTAACTATTTTTTTCTAACTAAGTATATTCTAGGTGATCCTCTTCTCTTATACATAGTTTAGAATTGTATCCAAATTATGAAAGCTTAAAAGAAGGCACATGAGTTGTTTGATAAAATGCCTCCAAGAAATGTGTCCTTGAGTATTGCCCCAGGGTAGGGTATGTTCCTAAAGAGTTGCAAACGACAAACCCTAGAAATATGGGATTAGATGAAAACTAGCCTCTTATTTATTTACACTCAACTAGAGTTAAGAAGAGGGTGCAATTCGTAGCAAAGCATGACTACAAAGGATTTCTAGTAGATTTTCTATCACCACCATGTATACAAGATTTTGAGTAGAATTCAATGAAGAAGAATTTATATCCAAACCCTCTCGAATATGTTCAAAAGGTTATATATTTTCTTGCAACTCTTGAAGCACATGAATTTGGAATTGTTTAATGGCATAGTTAAAAAAGGACTAAATAGAAGTGATTTACACTTATTTATGAAGGGTTGGATAATTATAAATTAAATATTACTTTTTAATGATCTTAAATGAAATTAGAATTCTTTATAAGTAATTGGGAATCAAACCTAGTGGTAACCAATTTTAGTATGGTGCTCAAGAACTTGAAAAGTTAGGATTATGAGAAGTTCATAAATTGAGAATTTACTATAACCAATGGGATTCAATTATTTGATTATCCAGGTGATTGGAATTACGAGTAAATATTAAGTTCATTACATCTCTATGTTGAGACTTTAGCTGAACCAAGGTGGCAAAGAGTCCTAGATCAAATCTTAGTTGCAAGATAGCCTTATAATATGAACCACGTTAATATGAGCCTTAGCACTTGGTTGTATAATACTGTAAGCAAGGGTGATTTAGTGGCACTATGACCCTACCTTATTAAATATATCTTTAATCATATGGAAACTTAGTATTTTTTTATAATCCATCAAGATACCATGGTAAATGCTTTATAGGATAGCATGATGTCCATCAATCCTTTATATACAATAAAATTGATATTAAAATTATTATTATACTTATAATGAATCACAATATAAACTATATACCAAATGGAAGACAACTATCATTAATTTGAAAATGTGGTTGAGATTGAGTTATGAGATAAATCCTACGTAGCATCTCTTGAAACCTTACTAATGACCATTAAGTTCAGGTTTAGACCGGTTGACCATTATGAATAAACTATTTAGCATATTAACTAGACTTCACCATGTTTTCAGAATTGGCTGGATGCCAAGCATCTGGCGGACCAAATGGAAAGCACAAGAAAAAGAGAGAGAGAATAAGGACAAGAATAAACTATATTCAATGTCATTGATATGATATGATTGGCGATTACCACATTCCATTTGTTGTAATTGAGAGAATCCCTTGGCTAAATAGCCAAGGTGAGAACATAGCGCACAAGATTGGCGACAAGTGTCGCAATCTTCATGACATGAGCATCAACCATTGTGCTGTATTCACTCCACTTAAGGTGTGAGAGATAATCGTTATTGATGTGTCCACAAAAGGTGGAAATGTGATGAGGTAATGACATGTCAAGTCCACCAAAAGTGGAAAATCTCCAACAACCTCCCATGTGGTCCCTAAGTAAACTTAACTAAGGTATAATTATGACCTAGGACAAGGTACAACACTTTTAATTACACCAACACCCCCCCCCCCTTAAGTGCAACTTAGGGAGAATGTACACAAATGAAAACAATGCAAGATGGGTCCCGACTACTAGGCCATGTTAGGTACCCATGTACAAACAATGCAATCTCAATCTCACAAGTGAGGAAAGGGAGAAAACCTCATGGGAAAACTCCCTCAAAAGAGAGATGAAATACAAAAAATAAATGCTCTCAATGAAGAATGAGAAGGTAAAAACCCCATGTGAGGAAAAAGACCCCCATAAGAGAGAAGTAGAGAGACAAGGTAGCCCCCCCTCAATGTTGAGTCTCCTGCAATGATGGTAGAAGCTCGACATTGAATGTTGAAGATGATCCAAATCTCCGAACAACATTCCTCCCCTTAGGAAGAAACAAAACCAAGGATGTATGCAGGATATCATGAAGATGGATGATGTATGATGATGTCTCTGAAGCATGCTCAAATGTCTCCATGTCGATGCCGAAAGTTGAACCATTCCAATCAGGCGTTCTAGGCCACACTACTGAAGAGTACCATCCAACATCTAGTAGAGATGAATGTAGAACATGATCTAAAGACAAGAATATCCCCTCTAAAGACAAAGAAGCCTCCTCCAAATGTTTTCCAAAAGTATCCATACTCACGCCAATCTATGAAGAATGATCATGTAGAGAATGAACAAGAGGGTCAAAGTGTTCCCTCACAACAACTGAAGAAGGTTCATCTTCATCAAAGAGAAGATGAATGCTATCAATGGTGTCCTCCAAATCTACAAGATGAGACTCCACAAACAAGTCTGAAATACCTGTTAGAAAGTCATCCAAAGTAGCCATATCTGGAAGACTATGTATGTCCTGCTACACTGAATCACTAGGAGCCAAAACTGTAGCAACACAAGTATCATCAAGTACAATAGAAGATGGAGGAGATGAAGTGCATGGCTCAAGGATTGGATCTAATGTGAGTATGCCCAAGTTCAAAAAGCCAAATGTCTCCTCAGAATCATAGTTGTGATCAACAGCCAAAGGAACATCATCAACATCAAAAGCAAACTGTGCAAAGGAATACAACCGAGATGAATGATCAACTGCCCCAGTAGCAATGACATCTCTAGTCTCCAAGTTACGAATGATAACCGAATTAGGAGTGAACTCCATAGTTCTCCCATCTCCACCATGGGTAATCTAATAAATGGAAAGAAGATTGTTTGTCAAATGAGGAACACACAAGACATCCTAAAAAGTTTTTTCCCCAATGCTAATAGATCCCTTCCCTATTACACTCATGTAGGTATTGTTTCCCATCAAGATAGGAGACATCGAACAAGGTTGAAATGAAGAGAAGATAGTTTGTGAAGATGCCATATGATGTGATGCTCCTGAATCTAGAAGCCATCTCCCTGATCCTGGACTTGAATGAGCACAAAGAGCTTGTCCTTTATATCCTGATGTTTGACCTTTGTCCTTTCTAGACTGTTTTGAAGTAGAAGGAGAAGAAGATTCAGACATTCTATAAGGAAAATCAATGTGATTCTTTTTGAGAAGATGTTTCAACTCATCAATATCCTTCTTATAACAATAATGTTCTTCATGTCCATCCTTCTTGCAATATGTACAAAAAGGTCTCTCCTTCTTAGATGATTTCTCTTTTGAAGATGAATCTTTATGTTCTTCTGTGGAATTTAATGTGGATTGTGTGTTCTTCTTAGGTTTGTTCTTTGTCTTTTCTTTGCCACTTGAAGACTTCTCATCCTTTGCAACCAAGGCATCTGATTTTGAAGACTTCAAAGTACCCATTTGAATAAGCTTATCTTGCTCCCTAGTGAGTTGCATAGAAAAATCTTCAAAGGAAGGCATCTTAAATTCACTCCCAAAGGCATTCTTTGTAGCATAGAAAGTAGACACAAACACTGAATATTCAGGTCCTAGCTTTGAAAGAACACTTAAGATCAATTGTGTATCTGATTTCTCAATTTTACAATTCTTCAATTGTGTTCTTAGTGACTTGAATTTGGTAATGAAGTCTTGTATGTTGTCAAAATTACATGGATTGAGACTGATTAATTCATTCTCCAACAAATGTCCTTGAATTTCATCTATTTTCCCAAACAATTCTGACAATGTAGTCCACATAGCCATAGGTGTATCCAACTGCTCAATGTGAAACAACAACTCAGGAGAGACATACAAGCACAAATAGCCAATGGATTCTTCACAACTATTCAACCTCTTATTCTTTTTAACTTCATCATTTTGTGGTTCACCATCAAGCCCATGAACTATCCTATACAATCTTTTTACTCTTAGCAATTTGTTCATTTCAGATTTCCATGTAGGATAGTTGTATGGTGTTAGAAGAGGAATTGTAGATGGCTCCATGATGAAACAAGAACACAAATCAAGAGGAATGCAACCACAACCACAAGAAGAATCCCCCCAAATTCACTCAATCAAAGAACCCCCCAAGAAATATCTAATTTGGCACTTTATCAGTAGTGCATTTACAATTGCCACTTTCTAAAAATAGCAAAGTGGTCTTTGATCTTGGTGCTTACAAATGCCAAAATAGGCCATAGTATCAAGTACAATTTTTGGCATACAATGAGATCAATTTGATCTTACCAATGAGAAGTACACGAAAAATCATGCACTTTAAAAAAAAACTGCACTCAAAAATGTTACCGTAGGAGCAAGATAAAAGCTCCTAAAGTTCCAAAAATGAGGACGAAGCAGCAACACCTGTGAAAATCTGCAAATTCGTCGATATTTATAACGACATGGGGGCTGTACAGCTCTCGGGCAAAATTTTTCTTGCCTCACCGGATGATTTGCTCCGATTTGAACGAATTGACAGTTGATCTTAGAGTTTTTGGCCCTTCTGGATGCGATGGCAGGGTTGGATTTGACCCAAAATGCTCCAAAATTGCAGCTACCTTCTGGATCTGGCAACCACACTTTAGCTTCAAACCCTCCTAGATTTGGCCTCGTATATCCGATTTGGATGAAACAAAAGGCAAAATCGACTTTCTCGAACCTTCTGAACACAATGGTGAGCTCAGATTTGCACCAAGCAAGCTCGGATATGAACCTACAACAAAGAGTCATGAACGAAACCTCCTCAGATCTAGAATCTCTCTTTAGAAATAGACTCTCCAATGGCACCCAGCCCGCTATGATACCATGTTAGAATTGGCTATGGATGCCAAGATCTATGGACCAAATGGAAAGCACAAGAAAAGAGAGAGAGAATATGACAAGAATAAATTGTATTCAATGTCATTGATATGATATGATTATGATTATGATTCATTACAAATGAGAGACCCCTTGGTTAAATAGCCAAGGTGAGAACATAGAAGGGCATAAGATTATGACAAGTGTCATAATCTTATGACATGAGACAACTATGAAGAGCTATCACTCCACTTAAGGTGGAGAGATAATCACATGATGTGTCCACAAAAGGTGGAAATGATGAGGTAATGACATGTCAAGTCCACCAAAAGTGGAGATTCTCCAATAACATCCTATGTGGTCCCTAAGTAAACTTAACTAAGGTATAATTATGACCTAGGACAAGGTACAAGATATTTAATTACACCAACAATAAGAATATGGGGTGGCACCATAGGGTTAAGGAAATAAGAAGATCAAGAATATTAGTATTAATAATAGTATTGGGCTTACTTCATACATTGGTCTAATGGACATAGTGTTGCCAAATTTCTTAAAAGTGGTATTCAAGCATTGATTGACCTAAAAACAAGCTTATAAATACTATTGGATGTCCTACAATTATATCTATTTACCCCTTTGAGCATAGGAACCCATATGCTAAATCTATTATGTGAACTTCAAATCAAAGTACGAGGTTGTGTGAACATGGTCATTTTGTGTTCACTAATAAGCCTAGCCCCTATGTGATAAAACAATCCTTGTGGATGTTCAAGCCAGTTATGAATAATAATGGGTGGAGTGGATTGAGGGCATCAATATTCTCAGAGGGGAGTGTTATTGTATAGGTTGCTAAATTATGAATTTAGTGTTAGTAAATGAGGGGAATCTTTAATGAAACCTTGGACATGGGAACCGGTGCATAGGTATCCTTGAGAGATTGTGTGAGGAGAACTACATGTGACTTTGACCCGTTCGGAAGAGGGAACGTAGGCAATCCCTGGGCGAAGGATGCCCTTGTGACTTCAAGTCTGTAAGGGGAGGGATTAGGGTGAAAATGCAAGGCTTGGGCTTGTTCCTAATTGGTTTGACCTTCTCTCTTTAGTAGGCCTTGGTTGAGGCAGAATGGGTACTGGATGGGTATGAGCGAGTTAAAGTAATCTAATACTGTGTATTTAACACATAATATGCTTTTGAATAGTAAGCAAAGATTGACTACCTTATAATTAGTAATTGATTATATGTATAAGATTGAAAAAGTCCATCTCGTGTTGGTTCCATACGACTTTATGTGTTGTGAAAACTAACTCCACCTCTAGAGGTCTTTATGTATAGGCCTATATATATGCTGACTGCATGATTGTGTTTCATGTTATGTATGACCCACCCAAGTGTGAACCTCCAGAATATTTGAGCAGTGACATATAGTCATTGGACCATGCCAATGATTGATGTCTAGGCTACTACTATGGATTAGTCAACATTCATCTGGTTCACGAAGGTGAAGATAGTGGCTACCCTAGTTATGATTAAGATACGGTAACAGTTGTATGGGTAGGGACCCATCCGTGTGGGTAATGGTAATTCAGGGCTAACCATTGTATCAAGTGGGTTCATTGGCTGTCACTGAGGGCATGGAAGTGACCAAGACTAGTGTTACTCGGGATTGTGAAGAATATAGCTGATAATACCACTAAAGTCACAAGGTGGTATATGTTGGGAGCTACTTCTTCCTGGGTGGACAAACTTTTCGTTGGTGACCTATAGGCGATTGAAGTCAAAATCCACTGGGTTTGGTAGGTTCACTACTTGGGGAGACCCTTGGGATGGTGGACGGACCCACGGTGTAGTATGGGATGCACCAAATGCCCTTCCTAGTTGTCAGACTATATACCTAGTCTTATGGGGTTGAGGACGGACCCACAGTGTAGTATGGGATACACCGAATCCTCTTCCCATTTGTCCAATGGTGCAGAAGACCAGTGGAAAGGATAGGACCCATGGTGTTTTGTGTAATGCACCACTATTCTTCCTATCTAGGATGCATTGTGGAGATGTGTTAGTCATCGTGATGTGTTAGTCAGCCATTATTATTATGTTTATGGGATGTATGGTGGAGCTCGTCATTATTTTTATGTGAAACATGACAGACCTTTTCATTGTGTATTTGTGATATATGTTGGAGCTAGTCACTAATGTAATTGTTATATGCAAATGATATAATAAATGTGGTACTTATGATGTACATATGAGTTGATCACCATTGTACTTTTGATCTATGTAAGATCTAGTCATTATTGTACTTGTTATCTATGTATGATCTAGTCACTGCTATACTTGTGATTTGTGTAAGATCTAGTAATTGATGCACTTGTGATATATGCAAGATCTAGTCATTGTTGCACATGTGGTCTGTGTATGCTCCAATCACTGTTGTACTTGAACTGTGTATGAGATAATTAGCTTGAGTATATGGGAGTATGCTCTTGGCAGCCATTGTGTATAATCTTTGAGATTATGGTATGAAGGGCCTCTTATGAATATTGTGAATGTTTGGACACTAACATTTGGTAATGTTTGGTATGGACCCAACACTTGATGGCAAAATATTATCATTATATTATAATTGACTATGTTGATAACTTACATGTACTAAATAAATAGTTATGGGTTAAGGTGAGACAATAGATCTCATACAAGAGGTGAGATTAACCTTCCTCTGTCATTGTGGGGCAAACTACGAAGCCTTTGATTTCCCATGAGGGGATACGTAGGTAGGGTCATCATGAACCCTCGAGGTTTAGGTTTTAGGCCTAGGAATGACCCTTGTTGTATGAGCTTAACACCTTTGAGTGTAAGAATATAAGTGTGGCATTATTTATCATTACCTTGGTGAATGTTGAGTTACTGAAATTAATACTTCTAATCTATATGGAAAATGCTTGGTTGGTTAAGTTGGTAGTTGTTACTAATTGGAAAAAAAATTCTTGTGCCCGAGATGGGGATTTTACAATTATGATGCACATTAATTAATTTCTTATTTGATGTGTTGCAGAGCACAAATTACATGCAGTTTAACCTCATTTCTCTTTCAAAATTCAGTGAAAGAAATATTTTCTACAGAATATGATACCTATCAACTGCACCACATGAACAATATGAAAAGTTTGGTACACGATTTGATGACTATTAATACTACATTTAATCAAGAAAATGATTGCTACCAATAATAATCTAATGCTTGAAAGTTGTAGGTGAATAAATCTGCATTGTTGATATGGTAGCATTATTTTTTCCATTTAGTTTTGTATGCCATGGATGGGTAAATTTACCTGCTACAAAAATGATTTATCATTAGATCACATTTAGATATTGTCTGTATATGTTTACACCAAAGCTAAATTTAGATTGAGTTTAACATCACTAAATAAGATATTGGATCTAATGTTTTTGACACCCATAAACTTCAAGCATACATCCACACCCATCCAAGATTATCAAATTGGATCACACAAACCAATCTACAAATGGAAAAATGGAAAAATCTAAAATATGGCATTCTATACATCATATTTTAGAGGAGAGTAAGCAATTCCTTTTTTCCTTTCTAAGAGATATTCAGGTTTTCTTAATAAAGGCATAGAAAAAAAAAAACATTAGTTGTGGAAGATGAAATGATTGATCTTCATACAATTATCTATCTTAATAGTCACTAATGAGTGTGACAAGTAATAATGTTGCCTTATTCATATTTGAGTTGTATTGGAGAAAACTACTATTCGTACAAGCCATATAGAAGGGATGTTATAGATTTGTTGTTATAAAATAGAGGTTAATCTTAAATATAATATAATTTAATAGTTAAAGGTCAATCTTAGTTAATAAAGAAAGAATAAATAGTAAAATTGTATTTCACTATTTGATTATGAAATCAGATGATGTTTAAGTAGAGTGCAAAATAAATGAAAAATGTTGATGCCAAAGGAATGTAGAACTCACTTCATTAGACATCAATGTTAATGTTGATAATCAAATTGTAAAAGAGGAAAAAAAATCAATTTTTCCTAAGGTGTATTAGTTAAACGATTTTTCTTTGCTTCTACATTAAGATTAAACTAGTTTTAAATGAAATGTATTTTATTATTATTCAACTAAGTAAAACTAGAAATCCAAAACTACTTTAGAACTTAGAGAATCTAAATTCTAACTAAGCCAAAAACAAAAGAGAGATGAATGAAATACAATTTACAAATGTTATAAATGGAGGGATGTACTATAAGGCGTACTATTTAATATACATAATAAGTATATCTACAATTAGGTATGTTGGCATTACAATAATATTTTGTGATGATCAAATATAGAAATAATAATACAAATAGATGCATTTGTTGTGCAATATATTTGCATTATACATTTATTTATAATCCTTTGATGGAATGTTTGTTGGACTTTCTTTGTTTGAGTTTGACCACCATTTACCTTTTGTAGTGTAGAAAAATGTATCACTTTTACATTTTCAAACTTAATTTGGAATTAATATTCAATTTGGACTTAATTGTGTCTTATTTTGGTGTTGTAAAGTGTATGTCTTTACACTTTCACAAGTTCTAGGTTGAATAAAAAATAAAGAAAGACAATCAATTGACCCATGAATTAACAAGTTGGAACTAATTATGTTACTCAAATAAATGAGGAATTTCAATAAATAATATATATATATATATATATGGCTTTAATCCTATTGAATATTCCCTATGATAAATATTGCCAATCACCAATTTTCCAAAGCCCTAGGTGGTATTACACAACTACCTTTATATCAATAATTTTTTATTCATCAATTCCAATTTTTTTCTTATGGAGTTTATTTTCATACCTATAGATTTTTGGAACCCTACTTACAAATTTGAACTCTACACATGAGGAAATTATTTTCAATTATTTATTTTCCTTCATTTTTATAACTTATGTCTAAAGATAGATGGTGTCAATAGGAACTATTTAATAATTTTTTAAGCAAGGAATGTTCAACTTTGGTCACACCTCTATTGTTAATTCAATATATCAATAAAAATAATCAAATACAACAAGAAAATTTTTAATCAATTCCTGGGATGTTGATGTGAGCTAATGGTACAATAGTAATGTATATTGAATGCTCTCCTTGGTTTTAGATGAATATAGATTATTTTAAATGAACTAAGGTCTATTCTTAAATATAACATCCTTGCACAAAAATTAACAAATTTCACATGTAATTTGGCTTACAATAGCTAGTTGTAGGGAGATGACTTTATTGATATTATGAGCATAATTTTTTTATAGATCAAACCATTTTTATAAATAAAATAACACATAATAATATATGTTGATTTCATATTTGATATTTCAATACATTGCAATAGCTTAGAAACATTTTATTTTTATCATAAATACAATTGACATTTTCTATTGGAAAGTAACTCCCAAACCAACTAACTTATTTATTTACTATTAAATAAAATAACTTAACATTTATTTATATTTAAAAACTATTATCTAATCTTATTTTATAAATTAACATTTGCATGTTAATTTATTATTATTTGAAACTTTGATGAAGCACCTCCACCAATTATCCACATTCATCTAGGAAACATAAAACTAAATCCCTTAGTGGATCTCCTAACTATCAAAACTAAAAGATACTTATGATTCAACACATACTCAATTATTCATAACTAGTAAACCAATTATCTTGAGAATCGAGACAAACTCCATTATCCATAAGAAAAATAACAACCAAATTTGAATCATGAATTACTCAACTATTCATGGTAACACAAGCACCAACTAATTGTGAATCAATACTTACTCAAATATCCACAATAACATTCCTCCTCTTTTGGATTGAGACCAACTCAATTATCCACAAATACAAACCTACAAAACTATGGATCAAGGCATACTCAATTATCCATAAGTACAACTCACTAAATTTGTAGATCAAGACTAACTCAATTACCCACAAACCAAATACAACTACCATGCCCCCTTTTGCTTATGAATGGACTCAAAATGAAATTGGTGTTTCTCATGCAAAGTATCATCTTTGAGAAATAAGTTATCTCAATATGATAATAAATCCTTTGACCGAGCTGATGCCTCCAACCTCCTATGGCTTTGTTACTCTTTAATTGTTAAAATTAGCATTCAAACCTTCAAAATCTCTATCAAGTGTAGCATAAATGACCTTGAAAGAACAAAAAATTGGTAACATAATGAAGCCATACATTATTAAAAATATGGTTATCAAATTCAATTAAAAATATACCTTTTATACAATAAACATATCCTTATAGCTCCTTATATATTCAATTACAATCTAATAAAATCCATAATTTTTATAATATAACTGCCTCCAACAAAAAATAAAGTTTAATCTATAAATTTTATCCCCCCCCAACAAAAAAAAAAACTATTTTGCATTGACATTCGTTGTAGTCATCCATCTTACATGATATAAATTTCACATGATAGTGATCCCAATACAACAAAAATATCCCATTGCAATTATTTCTCAACCATGCTAAAAAATCTATTCCAAAATACTTTTGATTTTTGAATAAATGATAAGGGTAGCTAATTAAAATTAATCTATTAGCATACTTACCATATAAATCTTAAGAATATTGTTTCCAATGCCACCTTCTCATCAGTGGCCATAGTCTATAACTTTAAAATTGCTTGTTCTCATGTTTCTTTTTCATTTAGATTTGTATCTTCTCAAAACATTGTGAGTTTGGAAATCAATAGACTACAAATAAAACTATTTTTTTCTTTACCAAAATCTCTATTTTTTTCTCTTTTCTTGTTGTGTGATCAATACATATGATTGGCATAATGAATCATAAAGGGGAATCAATATGTAGTCATTATGCAACTTAACAAACTCTTCTTCCATGATACCACAACTCAGATGCCAATTTGGAGGAAAATTTTGACTAAAAGATAACAATATGGTGGGAGAGTTATGCCTTTTTTTCTTACATGTAGACGCAAATTTTTTTGAACTAAGTAAATCTATCAATGTGAAAATTGTAGAATCAATCTAATGAGCTTTGAGTTCATATATTTCTCCTTTTGTGGTGATATATTTCCTTATGCCTACTACAAAGGACAAGCCATGATGAATTATAATTGTAGAGACAATGAATGGTTGTTCACTTTAATGAATATATGGTTTTCCATGCTCCATTATAGAACCTTAGAGAGCACCTGCAAGTACCAAATCATAGGATTTCTTATTCTATTGGATGTTATGGGAATGAAAGGAGGTACCATGCTATGTTGAAATGTAAATCTTGTTCTTCATAGCCCGGTTTTAATCTTCTTCACAATCTACATTGAACACTCAACAATCTTCTTCAATATTCCTCTTCACATCCCATTTTCAAAAAATGCTCAGATACCATATTGAAATGATGAGCACAAAAAAAATTTAAACCAAATAATTATTACAAATAAAATAACACAAAATAGTATATGTTTTTCTTAGATTGATATTTCAATACATTACAATGACTTATAAAGCCTTTAGTTTTTCCTATAAAAATAACTAACTATTTTCTTAAGGAAAGTAATTACCAAACCAACTAGCTTATTTATTTACTAACTATTATAAACTAACCTAACATTTATTTATAAAATTCTAAGAGATGTGTGCCTAGATTTAATTTTAACTAATGAGTTTTGGGGTTATTTAAACACCCACATAATTGAATTTAGTCAATTTGATATCCATGGAACTGAATACAATTAATTTTGTGTCTCAAAAGCTAAGCTAGAGTGCTTCTATCCCTAAAGATTTTTTCCCATAAGTTTTGGTGTACTTTTGGTAGTACTACAATACTAGTGTGGTATTTTTGGATGTTCATGAAAAAGTGTTTTTGTTTGCAATGGTTGTTAATTAATTAATCTTGTTATTCCTTTCAAGAGTGGGAACAAGGTAGTCTTTTTCTAGGTAGCTTTCAAATTTAAATATTGATGGTCTTAAGAACTCTTATAATTGGAATATCTACCAATGATAAAATTGTTTGGAGCAGAGTTGGATTTCATTGATAAAATGTCTCACTCGAAAAGGAAGAGGAATATCTATCAATATTATCTTTAATTTTTAATTAATATTTAAAATATAAATTGTTAGATTTAATTTTGTGTTTGCTCAAACACACTTTACTTCATTTATTGTTAATGTTAAATAATTCATTATATCAAATAATTTTTTAATATATTAAATTAAAATGATGTTTTAAGAAAGATAATTGTTATTAAGTATATAAATGATAAATAATTAATAATATTGGATGAATTTTAATATAGAGATTTTCACTTCCTCATCAAATCTTAAGGTTGTGTGTTTTGTAGATTTTATACAGTAGAATATGACAACAAATGACAATCTTAATGTGTTCAATGTTATAGATTGCATAAAGATATAACCAAAAAAAAATACTTGTATTTGGATCAAGATGGGCTGCATGGATCAATGCTAGTGGCTACAATAATTCTTAGAGAGCAAGGTAGAGAGGAAGGAAATTTCTCAAATTTGGTCAATGGTGAAACAAGGAGAGGTGGTAATTCTCATGTTTGTTGAAATATGGGTTAGAATAAGAGAGCCCACAGAAAATGTGATGGTGATTCTCATGTTTGAAACAAATAATTTCTTGAATCAATTTGAAAGTTCATTATAAAAATAGAAGGAAAAACATGTACATCACTTAATATTCATCATAAATAACAAATTCTATCATACAATTCTACTCAAAACTTAACAAACCACATAGACAATAAATCAAAGAAATGTATTAATTCTAAGACTATCTAATGTACATTAACTCAAAATTTATCTTCCTTGATAGACTTTTCACATGCTAAAATAGTGGTCAAGAAGTCTCTTTGTAGAGCTTACAATAGTCTAAAATATAGATTAAAAAAAATATAAAACAAAAATCTCCAAACATGCATCTGTCATACATTAGTCTAAAATCCATGGAAATTATAGCCTATAAATATAAACTAATTTATAATATGTACCTAAAAAGCTCCAATTGCATGCTTGGCATCACTTATCTAACATAATCTCCCTTGATGTTGAGCAGACTCACAATATGATCTGAGTGTCAAAAATTGAACCTTTGCAACTATCTTCATAGAGATGTCTGCAAATTTTTATTGAGTCTTTACATACCTCAATTCTATTTCTTTCTTTTGAACCAAATCTTGAATGAAATGATATTTCCAATTGAAATGATTTTTCCTACTATAATAGGTAAGATTATTGGCCAACTTTAATTGTACTCATGTTATCACAAAAACTAAGTTATAGGATGAATTTATTTCTCTCCAATTTATTCTAGTTTTTCTCTAACACATAATGCTTGTGTACTCAAAGAAGTGATAGCTATGAGCCTATCAAATTACTAAAATTGAAACTTAAAATTTCAATAAAAACCAAATCAATAATATAATAGCTACTTCAATGAGAGTGTGCACATATAATAAAGTAAATCAAATTGAACTAATATTACCTCTACCAACAGCCTATAACTTACTCCATTGTACATGATTGTTTTTGATAAAATAAGCAAGATTTTCAGGGTGTTGTACCCTTCACACAGAGCCACAAGGGCCAATAGAGTCCAAGATCAAAAAATCAACAAAACAAAAAACCAAACCAAAAACCAAATGCAGACTAACAACACTCGGACCAACAACAAAACAATAGCAGACTAGCTGGAATTCTCCCAGTTCTTTGACAGAAGCTGAACCAAATCATCACCGATCCACTCCTGGCGATCTTCAATCTTCTTCATCTCCATCTCGTCCTTCATGACAACCGACAGGGTACTAGTGACACAGTGAACCAATTTGACCTTGAAATGGGTCAAACCATTATATTTTTTATCCATTTTGTCCAATCTTTCTTTTAGCACACTAAGCTCCTCCCCGCCTCCCGTAGTGTATTCAGGATCATTCTGCTCAATATCTAGTGGTTCCGATGAGTGAGAAGCCAAAACCTCCTTCTAAGCTTTACCCTTGTTAGGAATGGATGAGGGACCTCTGGCTTTCTCACCTTCCTCGCCTTTCGACACCTCTTCAATTCTGCCATCTTTTTTGTTCGAAAACTCCTCTTCAGTGTCTAAATCCCTAACCTGCACCTTTTTTCCTATTCTTTGCCAACCTACCAAAGCGTCGAATGATGGCATCACATCCAATAACCACAGTATCCACAACAACCATATCACCCAATGAGTCCTTGCTCACAACATTTTTCCCTTTATTCAGAGGCTCCTTCTCCTCCTTACCTTTCCTTTTCGAGGAAGGCTTACTGGAAGTCTTAGCAGGGGTAGACTTGAGGTCAGACAGGCTAGCCACCACACTGGTTTGGGCATCTCCCTCGATACCCTTAAATTTTTTGGTAGCAGGTTTGGGTTTTTGAGAATCAATAGGGACCAGGTGACTCTTCCTGACATGGCCTTTAGATTTAGCCGAAGATAAGTTGGTCACAGTGGGGGGCTCAATTTCCTCAATTCGGACAGCTGAAATGGGTTTCAGAGGGCATAAATCCAGATGAAAGTTATAGAGTCTTAAATGGGTTTCAGAGGGCATAAATCTAGATGAAAGTTATAGAGTCTTAGGATAAGACCCTGGTGGAGTGGCAAAGGAGTAGGTTCATTGGGATTTAAAGCAATAGACTCCACACATTTTTTGACCGAGTTTTCAAGGTCCATTAGTAGAAAAAAGGGAAAGCTCAAATAAAAATTTATGCCTAGGGTGATTTAATAAGGGAAAATGGTAGAAGTAATAGGTCTTGTACCTTCCTTCCAACGTGACATATTTCATCATGCAAGACACACCTAGTTCCATAGCTGAGGAAGAGCCTCCCGTTCAAACCTAGACTAGTTGCGAGCTGGCTTCTCATCTCCCAAAAAGAATTTGTCCATACTAACATTGTCCTGGATCTTCGAATGTTAGGATGCTTCATGCTAGAGCACTAGAGACCTATATCCTATGCAATAACTTCCTCATCCACCATAAAGGAGATTCCTCCCAGAGACACATATTGATTCTTCCAAGAGTTGACGATCTAGATCGACAGATTAGGGTCATGGCCCACAAGCCTCCCCATCAGAGGAGCAATGCCACCTTCGACAAAAATGTGCTAGACAAGTGGATCCTTGCAGAATTCATTGCAATTATCTAGCTTCGTTCACACCCTATCACCCCCCATGATTCTGCACTACACACAGTATAACCAGAAACCCTGAAAAAATAGAATGTTAGAGATAATTGCAAGGTGAAAAATTACTCACACAATAGGGCATTTAAGCCATAAACAACAATATTTGGGAATCAAGCCTAAGGATAGCTCACACACATGAGTAAATAATTTCCCTGAAGTAATATTAGCAGAGGCATTAATTAGGATTTCCTCCCACAAACAGCTAAGCAAAAAGGACATGATCGACAGGGACATATTTCCTTCCATGTAGCAAAAATACTGAAATCTAGGTAGGATAGTCGCGGGGCCATAGTTAGAAATCTCTAAATTGATATCATTTAAGGGTTGTCCAACTTTATTTATACCATACATAGAAGCTATAAGGCATGAAACCAAAATAGCGGATAAAGAAAAGCCAAAAAGGAGCTTTGTCTCATAATTACAAGTCACATCAAAATCAAAAACAAAGAATTTGAAAATCTGCGATCTTAAGTAAATCCCCATAAGGAGATTACGACAAGTACAGTCTAGCCTAGAATTAATCATCTGGTACTTGTCACAGCAAAACATGATTTCCTTTTTCCAAATGGGCTCTGGATCCTATAATTTAAAAAAATCCACTTGTTATCCATCCCATCGATACAGCTAATCATCCATCTCATTAAAAGAATAAGACCACATAGCCTAACAAATAAGCATGTGGACCCCCCAAAAATCCAGCTAAGCACATGTTGTGTTTTCATCATGGGTCAAGTAAGGGCTTTGTTTCCTTCACTATAATACTCTGAATATTAAGCGAAAGTAAAGGGCTGATGCAAGAAGTTGGGTACACAAAAAGCTCAAAAAGTGGAAGTGTTTTTACTGTTTTTCAGAATTTGTAACACTTGGATTGAAAATTTGAGGCACTTACACAATGAATCTTTTAAAAATTTTAGTAATATTAAAGTTATCATTTTGAATATAGTTTTCAAATATGTAAATTATTCAAATACCCAGATTCTAGAAATTAAATTTTGATAGGGATCTATAAAAACTACTTTTTAAAGGTCCTTTTTTTTTACAATACCAAGCACGTGTACCTGTGGCCTAACACTTTGACCCAAATTAAAGGTTTTACCAATTTCTTTTGGGAAATGAGAGAGCTAACAACATGGAGTTTGGTCCTGGAATTTTTTTTTGTAATTGTTAATTGAATTTTTTTATTGGACCTAAACTAAACATTTTTTGAATCTTTTTTTTTCTCATTGTGTAGAGAATTTTCTGAAGTTTGATGCCATGTAAATTTTTTTTACAAGAAACTTAACCAAAAAAAATTTATTAAAAAGACAAAAAAACCCTGATATTTCAAGTTTAAGGACTAGTTTGCTTAGAAATTAATTAAAAAATAGCAAACATAATCCAAAATTAATAAAAATTATATATTTGGAAAGTAGACTTCGTGTTCTCTAATGTGTTTTAATTTTATAGATTGATTCGTTTAAAAAATAGTCCACCAGCCATATTGCTAAAGTTGACATTCTTTCGGAATCATTTTAGTTTTTAGGTTGGTAGCCAAAAGGCTAAGGCTCGATTGTTAAGCCTTCCCAAGCCTGGGAACCGAGGCAAGATGTAGGTTTTGATTTTAATTTTAAAAAAGATATGCATTTCTTTTAAAACCATGTATGCTTACAAAAAGCATATGTGTTCTTTATTTTCTTTGATTATTTAATTTTTTTAAGAAATGTTCCATTTTAAAATGCTGCTACCATTGGGGTAGGTGTAATAAAGTTGAGTCCACTTTAAAATGTGGAAGTTTTTGCCTTAGCTGCGTGAAATTGGAACGGGCATCAAACAAACAGATCCCTCGATTTTATCCTCAAGTACGGTTCTCCTGGGGATCCCAAGCTCGGAGATCAAACGGATCCCACTTTTTAAAAATTAGGATCCCATTTCCCATTAGACTCCGAACCAAGGGAAACAGAATGGGATCCCAATTTATAAGAAACGGGATCCCGATTTATAAGAAACAGGAGCCCGATTTATAAAATAATGGGGATCCCTGGATTATTCACAATCGTAGATCCCGGAAGTTGTGGCAAATCGGGATCCCGTTTTATACTATTATTTTATTTTTTTAAAGAATAGTTTTCACTGCTCTACAAATAGGACCCCGAGTGATTGTTGGCAACAGCGACCCCACGACCAGCCATAGGTACCCCACCTAAACCCGTTTCTTTGCATTCTTTTAGTTTGAATTGAAATTTTAAAAGAAATACGTTAATTTAGCATGTATTTTTTTAATTTATGTCACGTTTTGATCATTTTTTAAATTGTTATAGTAGAATTCAATAATTGTCAAAATAGACGAAAACTTGCAATGAAACTTAAATGTTTTTTAATAAAAATGAAAAAAAAAACCTTCAATTGTGTTTTAGAAACAAAATTTAACTTTTAAATCTTAAATTGTTCGATTAAACCCAAAAAAAATTGATTTTGAAAACCCTAATTGAAACAAAACAAAAAAAATTGCATTTCAATACCCTAGAAATCGAAATGAAATAAAAACATCGCATTTACAAATCCAAATCGAGCTTTTTGAAACCCTGAATTCAAATCAAACAAAAAAAATTGAATTTGAAAACCCTAGTTTGAATTGAAAGGAAAAAATTTCATTAAAAACCCTAATTGTTTAAAACTGAAACCCTAAATTGAATTGAAACAAAAAAAATTGTTAAAACCCTAAATTTGAATCGAACAAAAAATCATTCACATTGCTTAAATGTTTTAAATTTTATTTGCTTTGTATGGAAAAAAATGATATATATTAAACTTTAGTTTCAATTTTAAATTATAATTAGATTAGAAATCAATATGTTAAAGAATGGTTAAAATTCATAAAGTTTATCTTGATGTTTGTTTGCAAATTTAGTTAACAAATTGTAAAATCTAAAACACGTACAATCGCATTCCAATTGATACCAACTTGCAATCCCTCTACTGGTGCCATACACCCAAACTTACACCCTAAGTTTGCTAAACCCTAGACCCTAAACTATAAAATCTAAACCCATAACACTAAAGCATTTGAAATTTATGAACCCTAGACCCTAATCTTTCATTGGACATACCTAAAATTATGTAGGTTCACTGTCAAGAATGGGTCTATTTGGTAGATTTATGAAAACTATTTTGAATATCTAGAATGCCATAAAAGTATAATTATAGCAATTCCAATTGGAAACACTTGGGTACATATATATTGTATGAAATTTAAATCTAGGAAGGTGTCTATCATATAGGCGAGTTGATAATACATGGAAAGAGGTTTGTATGGGAATATATGTATTAAGAAAAACATACCACATGACCTCTATAGGATTTTTAAGATGTGATCCTAGATAATAATCCACCCATCCTCAATCATAATGGATTATTTAGCAATTAAGAGAGATTCAATTTAACCATAAAATTACCTATATTTTGATACTATATAGATTTATGTGGAAGGATAGAAATGCATCAATATGCTTTGAGCCATATTTTATGAATATTAATATTTAAGAAAAATCTACATAAGATTTACCTAAGTAGATGATTTATGTAAGGGCTTTTTAGTGAACAAGTGACACACCATGGAGATTGGGATGGTATTTAAATTCTTATTTATAAATATAGTGTACCCCCTTTAAATTTGTATTTGGTTTTTATAATGAGTTGAAATTATCAATGTGTTACATAAAAGAAATTTGTGCTTAGATATATTTAAATTAGATAATAAAGATATAGTTATATAAAATAGGGAATCCAACATGAGGAATAAACCTTTAATGTGCCATTGTGTGCATCTAATTTATGCCAATGATTTAGTAAGAGTGATCGTCTAAGAGGATGAAATAAGCCTTGAAAAATTGTAAGATCTAACACTATTTTAATGTAGTTTTATATGTGTGTACATGTCTACTATGTTTTTTGAGTTTATGTTAATGTAAGATAAGGAGGATTGGTGGATATATTTGAAATCTAAAGAAAAAACAAAAATGATGTGAATATATAGATATATATTTGTAAAATGATTCTTTAACTTATCTATATTAAACATTGTATATTATCTCTATATTACTATCATGGCTTGATTGTCATTATGTCTACTAAATGTTGCTATATTTATTCATTGTTGTAATTAAATTATAGGGCTCAATGTGTAATCTATTTTACATCAAATTTTATAGTAGACTTATAATCCTAGAATGTTTGTAAATTTAATAGCTAACAAATAACTTGATAGGTGCAACTAAAAACCAAAAAGTGTGGTTTGATTTATCTCCATTAGGCTAGAAAGCTAAAAAATCTACTAGGTTTATCCCTATTAGGTTGAAAACCCAAAAGTGTAGCTTAATAAGTACAAGTGGTGAAAACTCACAAAAGCACTAGAAACTAATCTTTGCAAAACTACCCTTGACATATAAAAAAAAAGCCAAAGGTCGCCATATGTCATACCTGTATAGGTTGTATAGTTATATTAGATACCTTATAGTATCTCCTATTGGTTAAATATGTTTGAAGATGACATTAGCGACACATCCCTACATTTATATGAGATATATTATTAACATGTCGTGTTACACATATGCTAAGATACTCAAATATGGATAAGCAGAACTAGGGAATATATATTAGAAGATAAAGATATACTAAGCTATCCAATATTATATTTTTGTACTTAGTGTAGAAGAGAAATTCTAGACCAAGAATGCAAGTGCAAACTCAATACTCTACTTCTAATGAAAGGTAAATAAAATAATGAAAGATTAGAGAAGCATAATATGTTCCATAACATTCTTTTATGGTTCTAAATGTATGTGTTGATGTTGCTCTTTGGTTCTCTAATGTGATAACAAATACATACAAATTTTATCATATGGAAACATTTGGGGATGTCATTATTTATAGAGTTGAGGGGAAAGGAATGGAGGACTAGGTTTTTTTGGAATCGAGGACTAGAATTTCATGAGAGAATTTTTGAATTTGAATTTGAGAGGGAAGAGAGAATTAAATGTAGGTGGTTGGGTTGATGGAGGGCTTGTGTTGACTTGATTAGGTAGATGGGAATAATTGAATGCTAATTTGAATTTGGACTGAAGGTCTAAGTTGGAAATGAATGGCTATGATTAGTCTAATTGATTTGATGGCTAGGATAGATTATTAATTTCATTTTAGATTTGATGAAGTGGAAGTAAGTTACATTAGTTTGAGTTTGGATTGGTGATTTGGAATTATTTTAATTTTAAGCTATGGATGTGACATGATTATCCCCTTAATGGTTGATTAAAAGTTAGGATTTGGGGATTTTAGCTAATTAAATAATAAACTCTAAAGTATAAACCGTAAACCCTAAAGCCATCATTTTTTCTTAGGCTCTTAATGAAATTTGGTTGTCTTAGGCAACTCCACCAAATTTGATTACCTTATGCCATGTAATTGTTTCCTAGGATCTTGCAGCATGTAGATCCCCTTAAGCTATCCTATTACCTTAAACCCTAAACTCTAAAGTCTAAACCCTAAACCCTAAAGCCATCATTTTTTCTTTAAAGGCTCTTAATGAAATTTGGTTGCCTTGGGCAACTTCACCAAATTTTATTCATTTGAACCATGCCATTTTCTCCTAGGACCTCACTAGACGTAAATCCCCTTAAGCCATCCTGTCACCCTAAATCGTAATTCAATTTTCTTAAGGGGTTCCAATATGACATTTCTTAAGGGGATCGTGTTAGTTCTTAAAATTTGGTGATCAAAGTTGCCCAAGGCCCAACCAAATTTAACAATAATAAGATCCCTAATATTATACAATATCAATACTTAATTGTATTTTCATTCAAGTAACATGCCTTAGACATAAATGAGTCTTACATATTTTTTCATTTGTATTCACTTAGGTCATTTATATTGAATGGTTTAAAGGTATTTCCTAAACATGTATCTTACATTTTGAAATTATAGATATCATGTAGGTTCACTCATATCTTAAATATCACATGGATTGATTCAATAATATTTCGCAATCCACTCACCTGTTACATCCATCTCCAACACACTCTCACACCTTCACCTCCACCCACTCCACCTCGTAACCCCCACCTCCACCACCTAAAATCAATGAATAGGCTCATTTGCAAGCACAAATCAATGCTTCCGCTAGAACCATCCAAGATCAAATCAACATTATTCAAAATGAAGAATGTGTTGCACCACCTGTGAGGATGTTTGTATCTAGGATGCAAACCATTGTTGATGATGTTAGGGCTATGGATAGGATCTTAGATGAGCATTGAAAATGGCTAGAGGAGAGGGAGAACTCCTAATTTTGAAAAGGAAAACACAAAGAAAATGAATATCTATGCAGTAGAGAGCTGATAATAGTTTATAAATTAAAACAATGATCTTTAAAATAGCTATGAATTTATACATTTGGTGAATGATGGATATTTTGTGTGATGAATTTATAAATTTGGTTCCAAATAGATATTTTTAGTGACACGAATTTATGATTTTGGTTCTATATGGATATTTTTAGTGACATGTATTTGTGAAGTTGGTGGAATTTATGAACTTATAATTAATAATATATAATAGTATATATTTTATGACTATCTACTAGATCATGATTTCTCCTGCTGAAAAATTATAATATATATATATATATGTGTGTGTGTGTTAGACATAAAATGAGATTTTGTGAATGTTTCAAGTTTATTGTTTAGTATGTATGTGCATGTATTAAAAATTTGCATAATAGTTCTTAAATTTTGAAATTTTTATATGTATGTATGTATAGTTTAGTTTAATGATTTATACACATGCAAATTATGCATCGTATTTTTTATTTTAAATGTACATGTACATACATTTAATTTTTAATTTTGTATGGACATGCTCTTGAGTTGAACAATCAATGTATATATATGCGCATTTCAATTAAATATATGAGCTTAATATATATGTTGCTCATCCTATTTCAATTAAATATATGATCTTAATTTTTGTATGCACATGGACTATTTTGTATGATTTAAAATGCAGGTGCACATTAAATCAAGCATATATCATGGATGATTTTAACATTGAATATACTCAACCACCACCGAAAGCCAATACTTTATCCCCGGGCCTCCCTCCACCTCCACCTCCACCCTCCACCTCCACTCCTCCCCCTCCCCCTCATATGCCACCTCCAGCACCTATGGCATCTGATGAGGCTCGCTTGAGAGCACGAATAAATGATCAAGTCACATCCTTACAGACACAAATCAATGCTATGTAGAGTCAAGCATTGATTGCTCCACATGTGAGACGTTTTGCATCTGTAATGCAAAATGTTGTTGATTCCATCAGGATGATTGATTCTGATCTTGATAGGCATCGATGAGAGAGAGAACAAATGAGACAATTTTATTCTGATGGTCTCTCTTACAAACAAATATTGGACCTTAAAATAATGAAAGCCCATCTAGCCCCCTACTTTCTTGACCCGATTACCCGACAACCCATTCCACCCAACAAATCTAGAATATCCATGAGGTGGTGCATACATCCTCAGATGATTGCACATTTTTGGGATCGATGGTATATGGTTTTTGATAGTCCCCCACATGCTAATTGGGAGTTCCCATTGTATTTTTTGAGAAAACTATATGTAGAGTTTGTTTTGGGGCAAAAGCCCAATTATTTTGATTTTAGATCATTTCAAGGTGTTGGTGGCGGCATGCCACAACAGAGATTAGGGGCAAGGGTTGATCCCCAATGCCCCGTGCATGCACAACCCCTTGTTGTTGCTCCTGGTCCTCCCATTCCTGCACCTGTACATCATCAAGCTCTAGTCTCAACATTAGGTTCCCTTAGTACACTCGCAGGAGACCTTGATCAGCACGCTTCTGCGATAGCGAGTGGGGAGCATAGAGACGATGATGATGATGGAGGAGTTTTTTATGGAGCTGGTCCGAGTACTGCTCCAGGAGTGTCGAGACCTGTCCCCCATATATGTACTAGTTGTCATCAAGTGTGCTATGGACCTGATCAGGCTACACCTAGTTCAGGTGGACGGGGAGATTCTGGTGGTTCATCTGGTCGCATCAGTTCATTTGTAGAGTTCCTCGTAGCAGAACATCACCCTGAGGACACTACGACATAGGTATAAATATGCATTTAGATGTACGAACTCATTTTATAATAATTTTATGGTTTGTATATATCAAAGAAGTTTGCAATACATTTTAACAATCAATTTTTTTGGTCAATGGAATGACACTTTTCGATGCAAGGGCAATCATACGTACCCGCAATTCTATATGGAGCACTAGTCATGCTTGGCAACCCTTATGGGTATTTTGATTTCAATTTTTAAAATTATATGAAATCATAAAATTATTTAACTTGAGTTTAAATTTATAATTGAATCACATATATGTTTCAAATATTCATGTTGGTTTAGGTGAGTCAATGCGGCATCCCGCGATCGATTCCTCCTAAAAAAGAGGATTTTCAACCTCCTCCACTATCGGCGACATATAGATCATGGTAGAGTACATTCATATTGTAAATTTTCTTAAAGTTTACATTAGTATAGTTACAATTTTATGAGTTTTGAATTCACTAGTTATATGAAACACATGCATGTACACTTGTAAATATTATAAGTGTTAAATGTCTATGTACATGTATGTCTAGGTTGATACCACAATGAGAATGGGCATTAGGAAAACATTTGATGTTGTAGCTACTCGTGAGGCCACTAATTTCCAGGTTGTTTACAAAACTTTCTACACAAAATGTGAAAACTTGAATATATATGTATATATTAACCTAATTGGAGTGTACATGCTTTAATTTTTGATCTTGTAGGACTTTGTTTACTTGGCTTTTCGACCCTAACAGGACAGTTTACCACGAGGGAGGACATGGTTAGAAGCGGGTTTTAGATCAAATGGTATTTATTTTTTTTTATTATATTTAAAGTGAATTATAAATTTTTAAATTGAATATATACATATTAATATGATATTTTCACATATTCTTTTTCTTTATAGCATGAGACACATCTTGTAGTTGAGCATGTACGGGCGAGGTCTGGAGAAGAGCCTGAGTGCAACCTCGAGATCACGGTATGTAATTAAAATATGATAAAATTCTGAAATAAATTGAATAAAAAATAATAATTGTATGAGTTGTTACATCTAATTTCAAATTTCTTTGTCTTGTTTATGTAGATTGATTTAGAATTTAGTGGTTTCTTGAGCGCAGGTATCAAATGTAGATATGGTGGTAATTTGAATTTTTATGATGGATTATAAATGAAATTGTCATTAAATCATTTTTATTGTCTTACATCTAATTTCATCTTTTCTCTTATGTCTGAGTGTTTCCGCGTCATCACATGAATGCATGGTGTGAAGAGGTCTCTTGATTATAGAGATAGTACATGACCTACAAACATGTGATTTTATGTGTTTTATATTTCTTGTTTATCATGTACTCTGTTGGACTTTATTTCATGTGCACTTAATATATTGGTTTCATGCACTTAATATGTTACATAGATTATGGACTTTATTATTGTTTGAAATTTTAATTTACACATGTACATTTATACAAAAAATAAAATTCTCCACCTGTAAATACAATAACTTATGAAAAATAATTAATTTTCAGTGCTCTTGGCCATACATGTGAAGTTGCAAAGTTGCAGACTTGACAATAATTTTGCACAGTGTTTTTAAATAATATAAACGGGACCCCGTCTATAAAACGAGATCCCGCTTATAATTAAACGGGATCTCGATTACCAAACGGGATCCCGTTTACTAATAAACAGGATCCCGCTCTATAATCGAGATCTCGTTCACTAAAATCGAGTGTGGGAGCCGTTGTAAAGGCAACAGGATCCCGTTACCTTTACAACGGTCGAAATGGGAACGGGATCCCGATTATAGCACGGGATCCCGTTTATTACTAAACGGGATCCCGTTTTATAATCAAGATCCCGTTTTTTTTTAAATTTGAATTTTGTTTTGCATCGTGGGTGGGTTTTTGCCAAGGTTTTCGGTTCGAGAAAAGCTTTGGAAGTATGAACCTAAGCCTTCAACTTGGTTTGACCTGCAAATTGAAGGCCCTAATAATGTCAAAGAAAAATATCGACTTTGGACATATGGCTGACGACCTTTTTTCAAAAAAATTCTGACGAAATTAAAACCCATTTTAGATCAAACAATGCAGATTCTAAATATGTAATTTGTTTTTCAATTGAATTATTTTTTCTATTTTTCAATTAATTTCTAATAAAATTGGTCCATAAACTTTAAATATCAGAGTTTTTTACTATTTTAATAACTTTTCATCAACATAACATTTTGACAAACGGATTGCACGAGAGCAAACTTGAGAAAATTCTTTTTTCAATTTGAAAAAATTCAAAAATGATAAGTTTAGGTCATCTTATGCATGTAAATGACAATTTTTCAAAACAACAATATGGCCAATAAATTCAAATATATATATATATATATTCAAAAAAAAATTACAAAAAAATCCAAAACGTACTTCAATGAGTTATGATTCTTTTTCCCAAAGGATTTAGAAAAATATGATTATTTAAGTCAAAATATGGATGTAAATTTACTGCATTGCATGGTATGGTAAAAAAAATGACTTTTAAACAGTGGTTTTTTGAAATGCCTATCGAAACTCAATTTGTACAATCTGGGTATTGAAATAAATTACATATTTGGAAACTAGACTCCGAGCACTAAATTTTATGGTTAGTGACTTTTTTAAAGATTTCATCTCTAAGTGCTTCAAATTTTAAGGTCAAATGTGTCAAATACTGAAAATCAGGGAAAACACTTCCACTTTTTGGCCAAAAAGTGGACTCAACTTCTTGCACACACCCTTATATATATATACAATTTATATATATTTAGATATAATAGTCTTGCAATCAGAGACTTGTAAATAGAATAAAAGGGAATTTAAATTCTCAGTTCAATAATTTTGAAATTTAATTCATGATTCACAACAGTAGGGTGAAAATATATATAATGCTATATCTATTTATATGTGTCTATATATAGATATATGTATAGCTTAATAAAAGAATAAGAGATAGAACATAAATTTGCACAGCCATGGGGCTGCATCTCCTATAGTAAATAAAACATTTAATTAACCTTGCACTGTTTTTCAAAAGGGATTTTCAAGAGAAGATCAAATCTTTCCACAAACAGTTATTTATTCTCTCAACTGTAATTTAAAATGCATTGAAAAAGAATTGAAACCTAGAAAATGCTCCCTAACTAAATTCCTTCATCTTGTTTCTCACTTTCCTATCCTTGTTGCTGGAAGTTTGCTTCTATAGATTTTTTTCCTCTTTCCCTTATATTATTTTCTCCTCTTCTTTCCACTACTTGTAGTTTATTTGTGATTTTGAAAACCCTCTTCTCCATAGTTATTTCCTTTTTGAACAATCAAGAAGGATAACCAACTATATTGTTTCCTTTATTCTATTCATTCCTTTTTAAAATTTTCTTTTTGTTTTCAAAACCTAATCTTGAAAAGAACAAAAAAATAATTAAATTTATTTCTATGCACATTATTTTTCTTTTATAAATAATAATGAATTTATGTTTTAGTTGCAACTACTTAATTATCCATAGTGAATAGTGGGGAAATGCCATATCTAATTTGCAAAATAAATATTTACTTGATAAATAAATAAATATCATTTATTTGCAAATTAAATAATTATTCTAAATATCCAAACATTATCATTTAAATTAGTAAGAATTAAATCTATAATTAATTATTGTTATTTCTTTTTATTTTTATTTCACCATCAATTAATTTAATTAAACATTGTAAAAATATGAACAATAAAAATAGGGGTTGTCACATCCTTCCCCACTTAGGAAAAGACATCGCCACAATGTCTTGTTACCTTCATTAATTTAATTACTTCAAAATTTATCTATCTTTCCAAGTTGTAATAATATTTGAGCATAATTATTAGTTATCCATAAAATTGAAACGTACACAAAATAGTTATTCACAAAATTTCACTAGGCTAAATGTGTAATGCCCTGTCATAATAACCTAAGGAATGTTGCAATAGTGCATAAAAGTGAAATAATTTTTTTTAAAGTTTAATTATTAAGTTAATTAGTTGCATACATTCGTTAAGTTACTAGACGTTACACTACTTTGAGTTTCTATAAGTGACTTAAGTATTTCGCATTGCACATATTAATAAATAACATAAAGATAAACATTGCACAACATTGAATTTCATTTAATACTCCATTAAAGATAATATAAGGTACAAACATGTTTTCCATACATTGCATTTGATAGAATATACAATACTCATCCATCTGATGAGGTAGTTCAATAATGACTACATTTACATTTACATTCTTCACCTCATATACAATTGAGGGATGCTTTCAAATACAAGATTTACAAATTACAATGAAGAAGTACATGTAAGTTTCCAAGTGTGAGCTCTCCATCCAAGAAGCTCTCAATGCCATGATCATAAATTGGGGACCCAACGGAGTAAGGTGCACATTCCACCCAACCATGTGGTACCCGTAGGTCCACCCCTCGTGCTAGGAGCTAGTAATAAGGTTACCTAGACCTAATCTACTAACCCTAGACCCTAGCACACAACAATGTATTGGTTACATTGCTTCCAGATTTAGACAATCGAATGTATTACATACTCAAGATTAGCTATTATTTTAGGTGGAGTGTCATCACAACGTTGCAAAGGTTACCTTGGTGTTTCTTCCTAGGTTTCGGCCCCCAATCCTTGGGTTACCCTGGTAACCTCTTATGAAACCCGGCCCCTATTGCATACCATTTCGGAATCGTATGTCTTTTGAAGAAACAAGACACCGATTTTCCATTCCAGGCCTTCTCATCTTATTCTCAAGACTGTAGTAGCTCAAGAGTCATAAGTGGGGCATATCATCTTATTAAGGATTTTAAATCTAACTACTGTGTTCTTAGTTTTCACTGAATTACTAAATCTTTGTAAGTTACCCTGACACCACTTTGTGTGTCGGCCCTTAGAAAAAGCCACTCCCCTAAACATAACATGGATTTCTAAGTTTTTATGACTAGGGTTTACAAAGTGCACAACATACAACAGACAATTTCAACACCATTCATGACAAACAAGAATGTCTATGTTCACAAAATCAGGTATCTAAGTACCAAATTAACATCATGTACACATCTTAGCCAACACATAAACTCAACTTAACAAACAGTATCCCCACGGTATTAAATTGGTCTGGAAGACTTGTTTATTTAAAATTATCCCAATTTTCCCAATAAAAATAGAAGTAACATAAAGTAAATACACATCTACCATTGGGATATATTAAATCCAATCAATCACTAAAAAAAAATCAATCAAGAAATTTAAAACTACTCAATTGTAATCTACCTTCATTTTCTCAATTTCACTTAATGGAACTAATCTTCAATTTGTCGAATGAAAATATTTCATTTAAATAAAATAAAATTTTATATCATAATCACATTATTTTTCCCAAATAAAGATAATTATTTAAATAATTATTTTATTTCATTATTTATGTTATTATACCTAACTATATCAAATTTTCTTTTAATAAAATATATATATATATAATATAGTATAATATTATATATTATAAATATATCATATATAAAATATATATTATAACTATACTATATAATATAAAGTAACTTTTATAAAAATTTAAATAAAAAATAAAATGCGATTAAAAGTTCTTCTGCAGTAACAATGCGGAAGCCCCTGTGAGGGGTCGGGCTGCTACACAGCCTCTCTCTCCACGAGGCTGCGATCTCGGCGACACTCACAGAAGCTCGTGCCTTGTGGGGATGGGCAGTAGCTACCCTCCTCACATTGCTTGATGCATTGGCTGCTCCTGAGAACGCGCCTTATTGAGATGGCAAAATTCCCTTTTAACTTAATTTTTTTTTAAATAAAATCGTCGTACGGTGACGGCATAATGTAACGAAATTTAATTTCTTTAAAAGAAATTTCAATATAAAATTTTTCCCATACGGCGTTGGAACACAATTTTGATTTCCAATAAAAAGAGCCTTTCACAATTTGATTTATAACTATATATATATATATAAATCTATACAAATCCATAGAGCTTTATACTGGAAGAATAAATGATTTTCCACAAAGTTTCAGTAGGGGAAATTAGGGTAGTAATAAATTTCTTCTGGGATTTTGAAAGAACATGCACAATAATTTATTTTTAAAACCCAAATCATTCCTATAGGTTCAATTTCCTTTTCAACAAATAATTTCCCACACAGATAATAAAATAATTTCTACAGACAATATATTACAGAGGTTTTCTGAACCAACGAATTTTCACAAATCAATTCTGAGAGAACAATTTCTCTTATAGAAATCTGAGGGAATTTAAGTCGGCAATTTCTTCTGAAGTATTCCCTTTCAAAACTCCTGCAAAATAACAATCTGAGGAAAAATGCGATTTCCTTTGCCATCGATGAAGAAAGCCTCTGCGGCCTCTATTGCACGTAGCTTCCAAATTCTTCACGAGAACCAAAGCCAAAAAGAGCGGAGATTTTTCCATAATTTTTACAACAAAAGTACCATAAAAGCATCTACAATTTTTTTTTTAGCAGGCACAAAATAATTTCCCGTGAATGAAAAGAATGACCTCTGTGATTTCCTAGATCCAAAATTACCTCCGTAAACAAATTTTCTCAACAATAAACAATTATTGCACTGGCACACATGTCGATAAGTGGTTGCAAAATATCCTCTCCACCACTTCTCGACAATCTTGCCTAATTCAAATTTGCATGCTAATAATTTATTTAATTTAAATTTTAAAACTCATATTTCAATTTACATGCATTTATTTTATTTTTAATTTAAATTTACAATTCAAATGCCTTTTCCCCAAATAATATTTAATTTTCAAATAAACTATTTACACACTTAGTAATTTAATTTAATTAATTAATTTGTTTAATTAAATAAGTTTAATCTTTTATGATCAAACCATTTAACCAAATAAGCTAATTAATTAATTAAATAATCAAGCAACTAATCTCTTCCACATTTAAAAATTAATTTAAATAACAATAATTTAAAACACTATAAACTATCATTAAAAATTAACCAAATTTACCTTTGAAACAATTTATCCAAACAGAAGAATACAAAACAACCCTATGACTCTGAACTAAAACAGACAATGTACTAAGACCGAGATTATAGATTAGACTAGGGTGAACCAAAGTACTATCTCCCAATCAACATATCCATTGAGTCTTGACACACTCAGACTTGAGTACCCAGGTGGAGTCGGTGTCATGTACCTGCAATCCCTACAACCAAGCAATAACATGCATACATATATATATATATATAAAGCATTGAACATGCACACCATGCAGAGTAAATCACAGATATCACAGGGCACTCGCAAGCAAGTGATGCAATTCCATTCTCCACACCAATACACGTCACAACAGACTGACGAAATAATTAACTATTAGTCCATCATAAAACATGTACATAGCAATAATCATCTGAAAATAAACATCTACGCTATCTCAAAGCATAATAGGAATTAAATATCGCAATATAATGTATCATCATGTCACAGAATAAATCCTCTATCGCTCAAAACCAGTGATGAAAATATCCAAAAAAAGAATCATAGTCTAACAATATGAAAACATAACAGCAGAAAGCATAAGCATAAACAGAGGGGTACTACATCCTCCCCCCTAGGATCAGGCTTGCTCCTGAAAGCCTGCTAGTAGCAAACAAATAACACATACACATCTAAAATAGGTCCTTCCAAGAAATGAAAGACTAGCCACTAATATGCCTCTGGATCAGTACTCAGTCAACGTCTTGACCCCTGAGGATCAACTCCCGATGTAGAAGGACGTGCACGGTTCCCAAAGAATGATGCCAGTCCTCCATCAGGAACCTCTCCAACTGCACCTTGGTGCTCATCCTAGTGGTTACCCACCATGGTAAACACCCTATGTGACCTACCTGCATCTCCCACCGTAGGCTCTAAAGCTGTAGGTCGAGGCCCAAAACTAGTAGAACCTCTCATCGGACACTGCCTAGCTATGTGTCCCTGCTGTCCACACGAGTAACAACCTATGCCTCTACCGAATCCTCTGCCACCCGAAGGTGCATTGGATTGCTGGAAACTACCTCTACTGACAGTAGACTGCACACTCTGAGGGCTATTACCTTGCTATGGATGTGGGTTATTGTTCTTTTGAGGTGTTCATTGTTGTTGTTGCTGCCCACCCTTTGTGGGTGTCTGTTGGTTCCTAGAGGAACCACTTGTCTATGCTTGTCCACCCCGTGGACTAAAACCTGCTACAAGAGCACTCCCAATCTGCACTCCTGTGTGCCCACCTAAAGCCATAACAAGGTTCTCCTCCACTATGCGAGCCTTCTCCACCATGACTTCCATAGTCTTTGGCTCAAAGACTCAAACACCACCACTGATGCGGGTGTTTAAACCCCTGATGAAGTGCTATACTAGCATAGGCTCATCATCACCAATACCAGCATACTGCTTGAGTTCATAGAACCTACGTTCATATTGCTCTACAGAAAGAGCCAACTGACGTAGATCATGGAACTCATCAGCCTTACACTGCCTCTAGTGTTCCGACAGGAACAGAGCTCTAAACCTCTTGAGAAACATCTCCTAAGACACAGAACCAATATCCAACTGGAGCTTCTGCTCCTCTAAGCGCCACCAAGTAGAGGTGAATCCTCTCAAGTGCATAATAGTGCATCTGGCACGGGTATTGCTACCGTAAGGGTGCATGGCAAAGCATCTACCCAAATCCAGTAGCCAGGTCTCAGCCTCTAAGCCACCTCCCATACCATCAAAGGTAGGAGGGCGTGCCCTTAGTAAATCCCTCATATGTCCTGCAATAATAGAATCCTGATGTGCTGTGTCCTCTACTCTCCTAGGAGATCTATCTCTCTCTCTGACAACCTCCTGATCATCTACCTGTCTAGGTCCAAGATGAGCTAGGACTTCCTCTAAAAGTGGACGTATTTGAGGACCCTCTACTGCTGAATGTTCAGGATTCTGTCCCTCATTTCTCTGACCCAACTGTTCTACCTGATCACTATGATGAGGGCTCAAAGGGGGAGTAACCTGAGGGATTGGCCCTCGGCCTCCACCTCGACCTTTACCATGACCTCTTCCTCCTCGCCTAGGCATGTTCCTACACATAACAATAACGAGTCTTAGATACTATTCAACCAAGGCTATCAGTTGTGACACTACGTACTAGGTCAACCTAATGGGCTCGTGATTACCCAGAGCGTCCAGTTTTTGTAACCTTGGCTCTAATACCAATCTGTAATGCCCCGTCATAATAACCTAAGGAATGTTGCAATAGTGTATAAAAGTGAAATAATTTTTTTTTAAGTTTAATTATTAAGTTAATTAGTTGCATACATTTGTTAAGTTACTAGACGTTACACTACTTTGAGTTTCCATAAGTGACTTAAGTATTTTGCATTGCACATATTAATAAATAACATAAAGATAAACATTGCACAACATTGAATTTCATTTAATACTCCATTAAAGATAATATAAGGTACAAACATGTTTTCCATACATTGCATTTGATAGAATATACAATACTCATCCATCTGATGAGGTAGTTCAATAATGACTACATTTACATTTACATTCTTCACCTCATATACAATTGAGGGATGCTTTCAAATACAATATTTACAAATTACAATGAAGAAGTACATATAAGTTTCCAAGTGCGAGCTCTCCATCCAAGAAGCTCGCAATGCCATGATCATAAATTGGGGACCCAACGGAGTAAAGTGCACGTTCCACCCAACCATGTGGTACCCCTAGGTCCACCCCCCGTGCTAGGAGATAGTAATAAGGTTACCTAGACCTAATCTACTAACCCTAGACACTAGCACACAACAATCTATTGGTTACATTGCTTCCAGATTTAGACAATCGAATGTATTACATACTCAAGGTTAGCTGTTATTTTAGGTGGAGTGTCATCACAATGTTGCAAAGTTTACCCTGGTGTTTCTTCCTAGGTTCTGGCCCCCAATCCTTGGGTTGCCCTGGTAACCTCTTACAAAACCCGGCCCCTATTGCATACCATTATGGAATCGTATGTCTTTTGAAGAAACAAGACACTTATTTTCCATTCCAGGCCTTCTCATCTTATTCTCAAGACTATAGTAGCTCAAGAGTCATAAGTGGGGCATATCATCTTATTAAGGATTTTAAATCTAACTACTATGTTCTTAGTTGTCACTGAATTACTAACTCTTTGTAAGTTACCCTGACACCACTTTGTGTGTCGGCCCTTACAAAAAGCCACTCCTCTAAACATAACATGTATTTCTAAGTTTTTATGACTAGGGTTTACAAAGTGCACAACATACAACAGACAATTTCAACACCATTCATGACAAACAAGAATTTTATGTTCACGAAATCAGGTATCTAAGTACCAAATTAACATCATGTACACATCTTAGCCAACACATAAACTCAACTTAACAAACAGTATCCCCACGGTATTAAATTGGTCTGGAAGACTTGTTTATTTAAAATTATCCCAATTTGCCCAATAAAAATAGAAGTAACATAAAGTAAATACACATCTACCATTGGGATATATTAAATCCAATCAATCACTAAAAAAAATTCAATCAAGAAATTTAAAACTACTCAATTGTAATCTACCTTCATTTTCTCAATTTCACTCAATGGAACTAATCTTCAATTTGTCAAATGAAAATATTTCATTTAAATAAAATAAAATTTTATATCATAATCACATTATTTTTCCCAAATAAAGATAATTATTTAAATAATGATAATTATTTAAATAATTATTTTACTTCATTATTTATGTTATTATATCTAACTACATCAAATTTTCTTTTAATAAATATATATATATATATATATATATATATAATATTATAATATTATATATTATATATAATATATATTACAAATATATCATATATAAAATATATATTATATATATATTATATAATATAAAGTAACTTTTATAAAAATTTAAAATAAAATTGCGATTAAAAGTTCTTCCGCAGTAACAATGTGGAAGCCCCTGTGAGGGGTCAGGCTGCTACGTAGCCTCCCTCACAGAGCCCATAGTCTATGGCAGGCACTCATAGGTTGTGTGCCTTGTGGGGGTGGCTATAGCCACCCTCACACAGCTGCAGACTGTGAGTGTTGCTCACAGGCTGCGTGCCTTGTGGGGCGACTGGCCAAAAACCCCCTTTTAACTTAATTTTTTTTTAAAATAAAATCATTGTATGGCGATGGCATAATGTAATGAAATTTAATTTCTTTAAAAGAAATTTCAATATAAAATTTCTCCCATACGGTGTTGGAACACAATTTTGATTTCCAATAAAAAGAGCCTTTCACAATTTGATTTATAACTATATAGATATATCTATATATAAATCTATACAAATCCACAGAGCTTTATACTTGAAGAATAAATAATTTTCCACAAAGTTTCAGTAGGGGAAATTAGGGTAGTAATAAATTTCTTCTAGGATTTTTAAAGAACATGCACAATAATTTATTTTTAAAACCCAAATCATTCCTATAGGTTCAATTTCCTTTTCAGCAAGTAATTTCCCACACAGATAATAAAATAATTTCTACAGACAATATATTACAGAGGTTTTCTGAACCAACGAATTATCACAAATCAATTACAAAGAACAATTTCTCTTACGGGAAATACAGGAATTTAAAATTAAACTAATTTCTTTACAGAAGCATTCCCTTTCAAAACTCACCAAAATAACAATCTACAGAAAAATACCTGATTTCCTTTGCTATCTAATGAAGAAAGCCTCTGCAGCCTCTGTTTCCTGTAGCTTCCAAATCCTTCATGAGAACCAAATCCAAAAAGCAACCAGAGTTTTTCCACAATTTTGCAACAAAAGTACCATAAAGCATCTACATATTTTTTTTAACAGAGCACAAAATAATTTCCCGTGAATGAAAAGAATGACCTCCCTCATTTCCCAGATCCAAAATTACCTTCGTAAACAAATTTTCTCAACAATAAACAATTATTGCACTGGCACACATGTCAAGAAGTGGTTGCAAAATATCCTCCCCACCACTTCTCGACAATCTTGCCTAATTCAAATTTGCATGCTAATAATTTATTTAATTTAAATTTTAAAACTCGTATTTCAATTTACATGCATTTATTTTATTTTTAATTTAAATTTACAAGTCAAATGCCTTTTCCCCAAATAATATTTAATTTTCAAATAAACTATTTACACACTTAATAATTTAATTTAATTAATTAATTTATTTAATTAAATAAGTTTAATCTTTTATGATCAAACCATTTAACCAAATAAGCTAATTAATTAATTAAATAATCAAGCAACTAATCTCCTCCACATTTAAAAATTAATTTAAATAACAATAATTTAAAACACTATAAACTATCATTAAAAATTAACCAAATTTACCTTTCAAACAATTTATCCAAACAGAAGAATACAAAACAACCCTATGACTCTAAACTAAAACAGACAATGTACTGAGACCGGGATTATAGATTAGACTAGGGTGAACCAAACTACTATCTCCCAATCAACGTATCCGTTGAGTCTTGACACGCTCATACCTGAGTACCCAGGTGGAGTCGGTGTCATGTACCTGCAATCCCTGCAACCAAGCAATAACATGCATACATATATATATAAAGCATTAAACAGGCACACCATGCGGAGAAAATCAAAGATATCACAGGGAACTCGCAAGCGAGTGATGTGATTTCGTTCTCCACACCAATACACGTCACAACAGACTGAAGAAATAATTAACTGTTATTCCATCATAAAACATGTACATAGCAATAATCATCTAAAAATAAACATCTACGCTATCTCAAAGCATAATAGGAATCAAATATCGCAATATAATGTATCATCATGTCACAGAATAAATCCTCTATCGCTCAAAACCAGCGATGAAAATATCCAAACAAAGAATCATAGTCTAATAGTATGAAAACATAACAGCAGAAAGCATAAGCATAAACGGAGGGGTACTACAAAATGCACATTTGACAAAATAAATGCAACCAAGTTTTATGTGAGTGTGTGTATTCTATTGCTTCTATTCAATTCCACAAATCTAGGTTACCTCTACTCAACAATATTCTCTCCATTGTGATGGTAATGGTATTCCTATGACACTCATGAACATTTCACTTTAGTCCAAGTCAGTACCCATTTAAATTCAAAAATTCTTTGGAAAATTTCTTCTCATCTTCATAATATTTAATCATCTCAATGCTTAAGTAAAAGAATCAATTTTAAATATTTTCTTAACTTCAAAATCATATTCATGCACCTGTATACTTATTCTTACCATGCCCTTGTGGTTTGGTATGTTGGTCAATTTTCTCATGATTCCTCTTTGATATTCCTATCTTTTCTTATACACTCTTGTGCTATTCCTTTCTCATTCAAATTTCAGTATCCCATGGAAGGATCAAATATTGCAAAGAAAAAGACTACTACTACTTGGATATATAAATAGTTTTAAACTAGGTCACAACTTGAACATAAGTATGCAAAAATGCATCTAAAATTTGTTCACATACATTTTTTTTCAAATGATAGTCTCGTGTGTCTATATATATCATCTACACGCATTCTCAATTCGCCATGGTATATTTTCCTTACAAAATGATTCTCATATAGAGACTCATTTACAATCCAAGATCATCAGTATACATGAATCAAAAGTAGCAATAATTGAACCCATACATATAATCTGCATACATGTTATAAAAAAAAAATTCAAAAAACTTCATACCTCTTTACTTCTTTTTACATTAATGTTGAAAACAACCCACTCGACAAGAATATCATTTACTTCAAACACCCATCTATTCATAATGACAAAAATTCTTGTGGCTAGCATTCATAAACTTGCACATCTTGTTAGAATGTCATGGCTTCATCCAATTCAATCAAATAAAAGTATTCCAACTAAACCATTTATTTCGTACAATATTCTATATCTTATTCAATTATTTTCATATTCTAAGATATTTACCAATAAAATAAAATAGTTATGCTCATTTTTTCAACATGCCTACTTGTGTGAGATATCAAAAAAAAATTCTTCATGATGAGAAACAAGCATCCCATACTACTTGTTATCATCATTAGAAAATTAAAATACCAACACAAGAAAAGTCTCAACAATCTAAAAAATGGAAAAAAATTGCAAAATATAAGAGGATCACTCACCAAAATGTGACAAGAGTTCATCCAAGATAAGTACATTAATTGACTAAACAAGCCATACCATGATCCATACAATAATACATATCCAGTTTCTGAATTACATAAAGATAGTAAAACATTTAATCAATCTTTAGCTGCCATAACCCAGTGGTCTTCTTCAAGCTGAAGGTCAAGAGCATGGTTAAGGTGCTTTTCCCACCAAACCATGAAGCATAACACTTCCCTGGGATTCTTCCTAACTTGAAGAACACCTGTCCCTACATAAGGTGCCTAGAAACCAATAATAATAGGGTAGGAGGGAAACTCTCGATGCATGTCTGATGCCTTATATGCACTCTTATACTAGAATGAACATATTTCTTGCATACAGGATGTGGCAGAGAAACATATAACATATAAAAATTCTAGGATTTCATTATCCATCTATTTCAATGGTACAAATCGCTTTGGCTAAAGCATATATCTATATAATTTTTGTTGATATTGGAAAAGAAGATCACCTTCTCTATTAATCCACATTCAACATCATGTCCTAGAAGGTAAGCATAAAATTTATCACACACAACACTTTCAACAAGAAAAATTGAATTGCATAGAATAAGAATCAGATATAATAGTGCATACCATGCTCAAGTTCAGATAGAATGAATAAAAAACAAGAATACATAAACTCTAGTGCCTAACACATATAGGGTGTGAATACATAATTTACCTGTAGTGCCTCACTCACACAAATATGGAACATTTCTTGTATACAATGTGCATTATTCATTCAAGTCTCATACAATAAATATGGTAAGTGCATCTCTCACACAAGTGCATCACTTGCACAAAAGTAAAATATGCATAAAAAGAGTGATCCACAAGGAATGTAAAAAGTATGTCACACACACAAATTAAGAAAAGTAATCATTACTCAAGTACTAATCTGCACAAAGGAATCAACAACTTAAATTCTAGTGCATTTCTCACACAAGAAGAACAATAATATGAAATATGCATCACTCACATTAGTATAGTGAACATTTCTCATTCAAGCATAAGAATAAGTATAGTTAAGGCAATAATTTTATATGATATGAATACAACTACTCATACATATATGTCATTAACACAAAACATGAGAAGTGCATTATTGCACAAGCATCATTCTCATATATTGCATATGTATACATACTTTCACTAATAACAATCAAGAATTTATGATTCATCACATCAATCACTTCTGCCTTTTTCCTATCAGATAGATCAAGATATTTATGTAATGAATTACCAATGAATATTCTCAAGACATCTGAACCTTGCACTTTCAAAAAATCTTGTGGATTCTATTAGATCCAAATCTTGTAGGCATAAGACGTTTCTCAACAATTAACTTTCCCCTAGTACTGATACAAACATCCTCGCCTTTAAAACATCCTCCTTAGGTTTCATACCTTTGAAAAGGCTCACCCAATACTTATCCATTATCATCAACTTTATTTACTTCACATGTCATTTTCCTTCTTCCTCTCACCAAAATTTCTTCTTTCCTTTTTCCTTTGTATCTTATCAACTCGTTCATATTTTAGGTCATAAGAGATATGTCTCTTCACAATACATTATTTCTCTTAATAATCTACTTTTATTGCCACACCATCATTCATGGGTTGTCACCCTTTATTATCCATCTTGGCTTGTTTCAAATAGTCACCATCACTCTTACTAGTAATTCACATGAAAATGTGACTAAGGCGAAGGGGCCTCACACCTCTAGATTTCTCAAATAATCATACAATGCCTAAAATTCTACTCGGTTCCAACTAAGCATTTTGTGTTGGTTCAAAGAATAAACTTGCCGCGATCAAATTTAAAAAAAAAATTAATTTTTTGGGATGCCCTAGTGGAAATAATTATATTGGTACATTGCCCCCTTGAGAGATCGAGTGAAAAGATTCGATTTGAGGGTTGATCTCGTGATAAAGAGGTTCAAGATGGGCATATGAATGGTTGTGATAATGATGCAAATGAGACAGATGAGATGAATGATGTGATATGCTAATGATTTGTGGATACAAGATGGATGCATTGGTGATGATGATTAACTGATCATGACATGATGTTAGTGTAGAAAATAAGAAATGAGATGATGAAAAGAGGATTCAACAAGCCAACTTTATTAGAGATGATGAGAGATGGATGATTTTCCTATCAGGGATTGGTACTTTAAAAGGGATACTTACCTTATGTTTGATAACACATAGGCATGATGCATCAAGGTATAAAGAACCAGGATGGCATTGTACCTAGTGCGATGGAATTTGACTCGACAAATAGATAGGAGTATTCTTGTTTATACTTGACATACAAAAACCTTGCTAGGATGCACCTAACAAAGCAAGTATTTGCAAAGTTATATTACAAGAACGTCCAACAAGCACAATAGACAAAAAGATAATGATCAATGCCCCATTCCTTTCTCTCTAAATCACTTTGATTAGATATCATTGAGAGGTCATTGGAATGAGTGCAATAAGATAAATCAAAAATAAAAGATCAAGAACACAAACAAGTCAATGTTCTTCATACCTCTAGCCAAAAGGATTTTTTTTTATAGGATAATAATCCAAAGGTATATCCAAAATGATGCCCATTGTCAGAACGATATATCCTAGGACATGCATCGTATAGGATGATGATGGTTGATAAGTTGTTTGATAGGTTGTTGATATAAGGTTGATTGACATGTTTGTGAATGATCAAGATGGAGTTTGATATAAAACATTTGTTGTTTCAATCTTGATTTTACGTTTGAAGTTTGCTTTTGCTAATTTTTGTGGCTGTTTCTATTTGTGTTACCAAAGGATGAAGGTGACAATGATTTATTATGGATGATTGATTATTGCAGGTGATAGTGAAATGGGATGGATAAATTTTTTCAAATATTTAGATGTTTTTGATTTTTTGAAATGTTTTGAGGCTGGTTTTAGATTTTTTTTGTTTTCAAATGTTTTAGTCTTTTATAAGATTTTATGATTTTTTTTTTAATTTTGTGTACAATTTTGACAATTTAGATATGTGTGACGATATCAATGCTCTGTTTGAGATTTTTTTGAAAACCAAGGTAAGGTTGATTGATCAAATTGATGGATTGATGATGACAAAATTGTTGAGGATGCAAAAATATGCAAGGATAGTGTTACACAACACAAGGATTAGGATCGATATCCCAAGATGATGAGGGATTGATGATGATAACATTGTTGAGGATACAAAAAAATGCAAGGATAGTGTTAAGCAACACAAGGATATCCTGAGATGATGATATTTTGATTGGATTTGATTGATCGGGATTGATGAAGCTTGGTCTGGAACAAAATTTGGTTTTGGATGATTTGATGTGATGTTGACGTACAAATTAGATGCGACTTATATTGATGGTTTGGATCAATGTTCAATAGAAGATAAAACTTGATAAGGAACATCTTCTCACCAAAATGTGCCATGGGTTACTGATTTCAAATATTTCTCACAAATGTTTTGACCAATTTGATTTCATGTTTTCCAATGTTCATATCACCACATAAGTTGGAGGATATAGATCAAGATTTATTCCTAAAGCGAGATCTAAATATCTGCCCTAGTGTCTAGCAATGTATGGAATGTTATGGATAGATGCCTGGATAGGTGTATGGATGGATGGATATGGTAAGCACACAAAGGATGCCGAGGATTATCTTATGATAATATAAGGTGTTCATATAAAGAATGCTCATTTGATAATGCTTCATGGATCAGATAAAACTAGGTAGGCTAGGATCAATGAAAAATACCCATGTCAAGATGTTTACCATAAGCAAATGTAAAGTGTGCCCCAAAATTTCATCAAGGTCACGATAACTTGGATGATGGATGTAGATGGATGAAAATGGATTGGATAAATGGTTCATGGATGAATGGAATTATTATGGCTGAGATGGATGGAATGCTAGATTTATTATGGATGGAATAAGGCGCTTTCACCTTAATTGGCACATGTAGATGCTCGATTCCACATATGACACCTTTTTTCCAAGTTTTCATCATGGTATTTCCCAAAGTGCCACTGTAGTGGTTTTCACTAGAGGACGATTTTTATCTTTATTGTTTTCATGATTTTTTTTATTTTTTGGATTTTCACATTTTTGTATTTTTGGTTTTTTTGAAAGATTTTAAGCTCATGTCAAACCACCTTCTAGTGTTGATGTAGACACTTTTTTCATAATGTGCCATTGATATACTACCTGAAGAAGTTTTTTTTCCAAGATACGTGCACTTGAATACAACTTTTAGATTCCTAATCTGTTTCGTTGATACCGAAGTTGACTTTTCCTTTGTGCGCACATTGTGATAGAGTTCCTTCTAAATCCTTATGATGAAGGTTCATTGCCAATACATGGTCAATGTAAGAATTGGATATCATGCGTGGAGGCATGGATGGAGTGTGTTTAGGAATAAAATATGGATTGGTTGACAACTTGGAATCTTTGACTCTCCAAACTTGGGAAGATGAGCAATGATGGGTGGATATGAAAGTGTGTGTGGAATTAGGACCAACTATTTGATACACTTTTCTACATCGCTTGAAAATCTTTCTTTTTCTTTTGTGGAAATCTTTGATGGATACTTTTCACTTTTTTCTTTTTCCCCATAGTTTCTTTGACTGATGGAGTTTGATAGGGATAATCTTTCTTTGTATTTTTTTGTATCCATGTGTATTTGATGCGTCCTTTATGCTTTGTTTCTTTTTATTTGATAACGTTCTTTGTACTTTGATTCAAATCTTTCTTTTGATGTTGGTCCCAATTCATGAATCAAGTGATGGGTGGATGAAGATTCATGATGTGGCTGGTTGTAGTATTAACACTAGTTTCATCATAAGGACTCTTCATGCTCCCTATGTTGGCATTTTCTTGAGACATAGTTTCCCCCAGTATTGTGGAGGTAGTACCTTTATGCTTTGATTCTACTTGTTATAAGAGATTTTGTTTAGAATGCATTCTCTGATAAATGACCATTGCAGATGATGTTATTTTGATTGGATGGTCTGCTGACTCTGGAATATCTTGTTCTATCTAACTAGTTTCCTTGAGTGGATAATGTTGGATATCTTCATACATGATGTCCTTAGTCTAAATTTGGGATATATTTGATCTTGATGGTGACAACTTAGTTTGACTGTAGGAATCGATAACCTACTCTTTTTGTGTAATAATTTCAGGAGTAAAGGAATCCTATTCTAAATGAAGATCATCTACGTGTCCATCCACATAAATCATCTCATGGGTAGATGGAGGAGTATGTGTTTTATGGACATGATCATCATTTGTGACATCTTGTATAGATAAGAGAGTTTCCATTAGATCATTGTAGTATCTTGGAGATACAAATTCTTGATCTTGAATGATTTTGGAATTTCTTTTGACATGCTTTGGATCAAGTTTTTGACATGGGTCAATTTCAAAGGATGGATTGCTTACAAAGGGTTCTTGGACATCACCATTAGTCATGGTAAGTGGTTCGATATCCTCTTGATATTTGAGTGGACTTAGATCAAGTGTCAAGTTGAGGATTCTTTCAGTATTTGGGTGTCAACATGTCTTGGAAAGGACCATTGCTAGACCCTGGTGAAAGATGTTGATCATGCTTTGGAATAAATTCTTGAGATATGTTCTCTAACTCACTAGGTGATGTAGAGACATTTTCAACATGATAGTTAGTTGATGGGTCATGGATTATGTCAATAGGATAAAATTACTCTAACACTACTTGAAATAGATCACTAAAAAGTGGCTATTGATGTATGGTGAGTTGGTCATCAGATGAGGTGGAAACATCTTCCTTGATGGATAGATATTGATCATTATTTTCAACAATTGTAGTGGGGAGATTTTCAATGCTATCACAAGTGGTTTAATTTTCATAGTTATTCCCAATAGTGATTATCTTTCGATAGATGAAGTCTTGGATGATATTTTGATTTGAATACAACTTGATGTTGTGTGTCCCTTTGTTTTGTGAAAATAATAATGATGCTCCTCATTATACCCTGGTGGTTTAACTAGGGGTTCTTAATAGTTCCCATAGACAGGGAGCTTGATGATATTTTCTTGTACCAATTGTTGCAGGACTGATTCAATTGGTCTCCATAGTGGTGTGTACTTTTACTTGTTACCTTCTGAGATTTGTACTTTAAATTGACCTTGTGGTGATTGATTTTGGAGATGTGGTGATTGATCTTTGAGATGTGTTGATTGATCTTCGAGATGTGTGGGTTGGATTTGTTGATGTGGTCGATCTTGATATATAACTTCTTAACATTGGAGATATTGTTCTTGTTGTGGTTGTGGACACAAATCAATGATTTGATGACATAGTTTAACCAAAGGAAGAGTGTATTGATTTTGGAGTGAAAATGTCTCTTGGATCAATAAGTTAATTAGTTTGGCAAGTGAAGCAAGTTGATCTAGTGAATTTTGATCTTGATTTTGATTTTTCCTCCCTTGATATGGTTGATTTGGAATGTACACTTTTGGTGTTTACATGGTATCATGGAAAAATTGATTTTGGAAAATGTTCTGATTTGGGATGATGTTCAAATTTGGCATTATGGGTTGAAATTGAACATTGTTGTAGTTGGGAATCCCATTTCCTTGATTTAGGTAACTTTGATTTTGCATGGTGTTACCTTGACTTGGATAAATACACATATTTGTTAATATATTGTTTGGACTTTGAACAAAATTTGTATGATTTTCAAACATATCTACTCCAAATTTTACCAAGTGTGAATTTGAAATTTTCATGTTTGGAAAACTTGTACTTGGTATATTCACATTTGGTATGTATGGATTTTGTGGGATGATGTTTTTTTGTCGAAGACTCATGCATTGAGTGTTTGGTTGATGGATTTAAAGGTTTGAACTTGGATTTAAATCTACCATTGGGAAAGGTGTTCCAAAATTTAGATTAGGCATACTCACATTTGTTATACCATTGAGGTTTGTAGGAGATAATGATCCCATGTACAGATTGTATAAATGCCGGTTTTGATAATAAATCAACATTGTAAGGCTTTGACAGCTTGGTTGACTTGGATTAATCATGATGTATGGATCTCCCATGGTATACTTTCCATCTCTACTAAAAGCCACAAAAGTGTGGGGTGGCTTCAGAACGATCGTTCTTGTGCCAACAAATAGATAGGGATTTTGGCCTTTCTACAAGAAGGGCTTAATTCAAACTTTCTATCTGTAGGAGTTGACCCAACATGGCAAGAGACCATTGCTTCCCTTCTCGTCAGAGCCAATCGTGCGATACTATCCTTTGTTCTAGTACCCACTTTTATATCCCATTTGGAAATACTCTTGGCTTTAGAGTGTTACTAGTTGAGTCATTCCCTTGGGTGAGTACTTTTCCCCCAAGGCAGGCCCTCTAGGATAAACAAAAGAAATAAAACATATTCGTAGTTTGATCAACCTTCTTTTAGAAACAAAGGTAGAACACACGCAATATGTTCCACTCACACTCACAAAGATTTGTTCAATTTTAATCCCAAAATGAAATGTGGAGGTAATTACTTTACCCAACTTAAGATCACCAAAAGGCCTTTTGATTGTCAAGATCATCGCGAGGCATGAGAGAAGCACCTATGTCCTTTCAATTGTATTGCTTTGAGTAAGAAATTACAAAATAATGAAACACGTGTTCCTTTTAAGTCCATAAAGCAATGATTTTGATTCCTTTTAAAGCACCACAATGAGATATGAAAGTTTCCTTGTTCAATTGTTAACCCCAAATGAAATCTAGTCAATTTGCCTAAAGTTCCTTTTAACCTTTTGCAACGAAAATTGAAATATTTTGTAATGTTTGTTTTAGAGCCCAAAAGGAAGTGAGTTATTCTAAAAAAAAATTAAAGCATAGAATGGAAGCCTTAAGCATTTAAGAATGCTTTGGGGTATGTGCAGGATCATCATGGAAAAAATAGTCCCTTAAGTGTTAAAAAAATTAGAAAAATCAAAGTTAGGCAACTTGACGTAAAAATTTGAATAAGTTATCTATATTATTTCAAAAATATGTAAGAATAGAATTTGTATAAAATTGAATGTAGTTTCTAGACTACTAGGTTTATTTAAAAATAAAAAAATCTATTTGGTGAAAATTTGAAATTTCAATGCAATAGTACTTAAATTTAGGAAAAATAAAGTAGGTGTCTATCACGACCTCTAACCACAATAAAATGATAATATTTTTTATAATATTTTAGATATAAGTAGAGGGACTCGTGTCTAAAATTTGATGCATAATCTTTTGTAAAATTTTTCCAAGTAAATAATTAATTATGATTTTTTATAAAATTTTTAGAAAATATAAAAACTTCGTGTAATACGACCACCTTAACTTGGTCAAAAATTCATGAAATTCATTTTTTTTTAATCCTATATTATCTTGAAGGGATAGAATGTGACACATGTTTCATATTCAAAAATGTGATACCATTTGGCTATATTTTTTTCAATCAACCCTATCAATCAGGACTTTTAATTGAATTAAAATAAATAAATAATAATTATTAATTAAATTCAAAGTAAAAATAATTTATATTGGTGGAAAGCTGAGAATATCCTTTAAAAACCCTTTTCATTTCATCAATTTTGGGTAAAAAAAAAGTCATAAGCCACATACCCTACACATACCCATTATATCACCACTTTTTGGCCCATCATGATCCTGCACATACCCTTTGTTAACTTCAAGTGTTAATGCTCGATTTTCTTAAACTCCAAGATTCGTCCAAGATTTCTTTTTATGCTCCAATGTTGCAAAGTCCTTTGAATGAAAATCCTTCCTCCTTTCTTTTCCTTCGCTTTCCTTTTGTTTTCCTTCGACACCTATCAAATAAGAAGACAATCATGTGAGGATCATAATATTAAATTCATTTTGATCATTAACTTCAAACAATAACATGATATCAATTGAAAAGAAAAATGATTTGGATGATCATGATAATAAAATAGGCATTCACAAGTGAATCATGCTTTATCACTTATTGATATTGACCTTATGCAATAGTTGTTCGTTGATTCACATTAGAAGGAATGGTACTCAACTATGGATTTTATGATGCAAAATTTATAGATCAATCTTTAAATTTTTAATGCAGTGACAAAAAAACCATATGAAATATTAATACATGTCCATGTAATACGATAATGAATTCTCATGAACCGTGAGTAATCAATAAATCAAAATAAAATAAAATGTACTCAAATTTTTTGACATGACACCTCTACCTAGACATGAATGACGCCACTACTTGGACATGCAATAATGCTTCGCATATGGCGATAGGGAAAAAAAATGAACCCAACTCCCTTCCTTCAATATATATGTTAAATGCAACTACTATGGTATTTAGCATGTATAAGTAGCATTGTTATAAATGTGTAAATCAGACCCCACTCCCTTTTGTACATAGTGCATTGGGCTTCAAGAAGACAATTTATAAGGGATTCAATTTACTTCCCTTCTTGGTGCCCAATCCTAAGACAACTAATGAGTAGATCATTCAAGCATCAACAGATTGTATGAGCTTCAGAAGCATAGGTATTCAGTCTGTGTATTAATGTAAAACCAGAGGATATTAAATGATGCCCCATGCAAATTTATAGTTATCAATCATACCAAAGAATTTTATTCCACAATAAAGAAATATGAACATTTAAAATTTACTAGCGTAAACCACACGTTCTTTAGTTTCCTTCTTTACTGATGTAATCTAATGAATTCGTCATTTTCTGACAATAGCAATAATATCCAAGATATATAACCAGAAAGAAGGCAACGTAATGCATTAATTAAAATGGATATTGTAGGATATCACACAAAATGTATTTGTTGAAAAAGGCATGAGGGACTCTTAGGCATAGGTGCATGAGATAACATCAAGCAATGACCTTTTGAATAATTTTAAGCAAATGCATTTGGCAGGTGTATGGGTAGCTTTTTTAGAAATTTCAAACTAAAGTAGCCAGCAATGAAAAAGTCATGACCAACAACCATTTTTTAAAAAAACTTTCAAACTGATGTAGTTGGCAGGGAATTGAAAGAAGAGGTTCTAATATAAACAATTGGTGCATTAAGAGAGACAGCTAGCACAAGGTCATAGATCTAATCTGAAATCAAGATCGAATAGAGAGAAATTTTTTTTAAGAGAACATTCTAGCAAAAGGAGCCTCCAGATACATATATATTTAATGTTCTTTCTTTGCATACCAACCATAAAATACATATGCAATGACGTATATAAATGCTCTTTGTTTGCACATTTCTTTACCAAGAGAAAATATCAATAGGGACTTATACCAGCCTATAAGAATCCAATGATGATGATGTGAAGCAATAGATTAAACTAATGCCACTAGAAAATTATATTTATTGCATGTGTTGCAATTTCCTCTTGCCATCTTCCCTACTTTCATAGATTTTAGTGAAGTTTTTTTTCTCCTTATTGATTGTGCACACAATATTGTTATAGGATGTCTATGGATTCCTGCATCCTCACTACCTACCTTAAAAATCCTTTTGTGAATATCCAACACACAGTAAAGTGAACAAAAAAACTTGTTGTCAACAAGATTAAAAGGCAATTGAATAAGAACAACAATGACGAGCAGGTTAACCATCAGAAAAATTTAGGAATCTGCAAATAGGTTTTTGTTGGTTCTTCATCAAATCATATATGATCATTGATCACAAGGATATCATTAGTAATGATGCATGGCATGGGCCTGATGGAGTTGGAAAGTGAATTTTACTTCAACTACAAAATTTCCCCAAAACCAGTGGTAAGAGTAATGAAATATTAACATCCATTACCTCAATACGAAAGGGTTTGCATTACAATCAGTACCATGGAGATGCAGCTTGAAACTGGTAGAATTAGTTGCCTTAAGTTTTTCCCCTTCTTAATTAAAAGAAATAAATCAATGCCAGTTCACCACTCATATGTTTTCTTGCTCTCCTCCTTTGTTAGAATGAAATTATTGCAAAGTGTGTGACTTATTTGAAGCATATTTAGTACACCAAGCAAGCATATATAAGTAGTTTCTCTACTTCCTATATTTGTGCCACACATATAGACCTCCATCAAGCATTAAAGAAGGCATGGTGCATGGACCAGTTGCAGAGGGTTCCTTGGAATCCATTCCTCCCTAAGACTCGGGAGAAGCTAGAGAATATTGTTCAGATCATCAAGAACATAAATCTCGCATTGTGCCAGTAGGAGGATAGAGATCAATATTGATTGTTTTGACATAGAGATGCCTTGGGAGATTGACAGGTTCGTAAATAATTGTAAGAAAAAACACATATGGGGCTGAAAAGATACAAGAAGCAACTAAAAATTAAAATGATAGATCTGGGTTTGGGCTCTTTGCAAGCACGCCATCACAAGTCAAATATTTTGGATTGATAATCAATTTAACTAACCATCGAGTGCTAAATTTATGAAGACATAGTCTTCATTTTTTTCATCTATTTATCAAGAATCAAGGAACATTAGAATCAAAGGAAAACCACTTTAAGTCATATTCAAAACCTATAAGAAAAGTGTTAAAAATTTGCAGACAAAATGTTAAAAACTTCCAACAAGACAAACATGGTGGGCACCATTATGTGAACCCTAAATCCAAACTTGCATGAACAAAGCAAAAAATCAAATTATTAGATCAAAATGAAAGGTTAGAATGGGAATTCCCCATAAAATCCATTTGCATTGTTAAATAACAAGGAAAAAGATGAAATAATTGAGCAAATACAAACAAAGATAACTATTCTTATTCTAAAACAAAGAAAAAACTTGATCTTATGGGGGGATTAGTGCTTCTTTGATGTGAAAAGTAGCCCTTTACCAACCCCCTTTTCATAAGCTCTTGATGATGGATGAACAAAATGGAAAATGATGAAGATTGTGCATCAAGATGAGAAACTTGTGAAGATAGATACTAAGATTGTGGAGGATTAATACAATAGAGGAAATCTCTATTTATAAGAAAGGATGATGGAGGATTGAAAGATATAGAGGATGTGGGACAAAAGATAAGACAATGATAAAGCACCACTTGTCAAAATGTGAGAGGTTGAGGAATGAGCACATTTTGGTCAATGTGCCAAAGAGGGGGAGATTTAAAATTTGAATTTGATGAAAAGATGAGTTAAATGCTAAGTTTGACTTGTGTGAGCGACATGTAAGAGACATGTAAGAGCTCTTAAATTATTTGTTTGATGTACATGTCAATTTGGAGGGAGATTTCAAACTTGGAGAATATTCCCCTTTTATGCCAAGTTGAAAGTAATTAAGAGAAATAATAAATCAAGTAAATTGATTTATTGTGCAAGTGGGAAAAGATAGGGGATGGGACATGGATTAGAGTTAGCATTAATCATGATTTGATTAATTAAGATCATGTTAGGTGATTTTGAATTTTGACTTAGATGCTTGGATTTATTTAAATCAAAAGGGAGGAAGTTGATGCACTATCCATTTAATTAAATACATTTGATTTAATTAAATATGAATAAACTAGACAGGTAAATAAGTATTAATTAAATAATCTTGGGTATCACTCTTTCATTCTTTAATAAATTAATAGTTCTGTATTTGGCCCTGTGTTCTGATAAATAACTCATCATCATCGCCCGAGAGAATCAAATATTATTAAAACAAGGTTGTGCCATTATTAGATTTAGCCATACAAGATTACACATGAATCATCATCTCATCAATACATGTAAATTCAAATATTGTAAAGAAAAATTTAAGGTAAAAGACGGATCATAAATGCATCCACAAAGATACCATAACACAAAGATTTCATGAGTGGAAAACCCTTGTGGGGATAAAAAAACCACTCGTAAAAGTGTCTCACTCATTTAATAAAATCCTTTTCTAGTAGTGCCTTACTGGCTACAAATTCTCAATGGTCTTAAGATGCCTCACTAGCAATGAACATATGGTCTCACAGACCATTTACAACTTCAATACATGTCTAAAAAGTAAAATAATCAACTACAGAGGTTTAATCTATTCCTTTACATTACATTTATCTAGAACTGGCATCTATAGGGTATAAGCATGTCAAAAAAAAAACCCAACTATTTTACATACAGTTTACAAGATTTCATGTATTTCCCAATCTCTCTATAAGCAATCAACTCTTAAAGAATTAAAAGGGTCTTGAGCTAAAAGATACTCATAATTTATAATTCCTCTCTGTATAACTAACTCATGAGAGGCATACATTTTCCAAGATACTCTATAGATGATGATACATTATGGATTTACCAAGACTCTAATGAAAGTAAAGCTTTAATGCACATAATAGATAACACCATTAAATGGGAAATTATAATAAATAAGCATGATTCCTTAATTATCATTCAAGGGATGTACTATAAAATCTATATTTCTATATTCTTTTAGAACAAGCATACAGTCCTTTTGACAAGGAATGTGAATATAGACTCGCATCTCTTTCCTTCATGCATCTAATATTTAACGTGCAAGTTTATCTCTATAATATTTACAACTTCATGCTTTAAATAAAGATCATTCTTTTGAGATCTAAACAAATAATTCATACTTAACATATTTAGGCATTAATGACTAGATTTAACATTCTACATGAGCTACTAAGAAATTAGAGCTTAACAGTAGGGAACACATGTTCTTTAAGAAGATTAAATCATTTTATTGGTATACAAGATAATCAACCATGGGGAGATCTCCAATCCTAGTTTATTCGTTTAGACTTATCAAGTTAATTTCCTCATTATATCAATGGTTAACAATAACCTTACAGTAAGGAATTTGGAAATTTAATCAGGGAATAACATAGTAAGGTATCTCTAGGATATGTCTAATACTAACAATGGATTGTAACATCTCTATTCACTAATTTAAAACAATATTCTTAATATGATGAAACTAAAAATTCATATGTATTTATTACCTACTCATTCTAAAAGAATCAAATCAAGGAGTTCAGACAAGGTTCTAATGATTATAAATACTAAAATAAATGATCTTTCCCAGTAAATGATCTTACACTTTTTCTTCATTACTTTTTCTAATATATAGGAGGTATATATATATATATATTCTTATATCCTTTGAATTCAATGAGTTTAGTTAAAACTTCCTAAGTGGTTAAGCATCTAAAATAAAGGATCATTGAGTTGGAATGACTTTATAGAAATGACGTTAATAGGATAAGCATTAAATAAATTTATTGATATGGTTTGATGCATTCAACAAATGAAGATGAAGGACAATTGTATTTGTAAGCTTCAAATTAAATACTTTGCATAATTAAGCAACCAAGAGTTATATGAGGTCCCAATGAGAGACTACATCAAATGAACATGGATGGATGTAAAGAGATCTATTTTCTAGTGAAAGTAAATTTCTTATTATCCTTAGAGAACATTGTGCTTCGCATAGAATAATCCAACCTTAGTGCAATAACAAAGTTTGAGTATATGCAAGAGTAGTCCAATTCACAACTCCAATCATTTAACGATCCAAAGTATATATACAACTTATATTCATATATAGATGTATTGTAAGAATATATATATTGATTTATGCTTTCAAATGTTACTTAAAGTAGTGCAAAATAAATAGGGAAAATTTCATAGAACATTGTTGTTTAGTGCACAAGAGTTTGGTTGTAAAGCCATCGAACCCCATATGTGGTGTGCTACCTATGGGGGCAATGACCACTCCATAGGTTGTGGCCTATGGAGGGGTGGATGCCTCCACCAAAAACCATCCCCATGGGATGTGTGGCTGGGGAGGGGTCTTTTTAAGCCTTCTCTACTACAAAACCACCATCATATAAATTAAATACCCAACAAAAAAATCTGAACCAATTCATTTAAAATAAGCTTGCTTCTAAGCTTTCATTTGAAATCGAATAATAATATAATTATATTAATATATATTTATATATGTATAGAAAATTTATATATATATTTAGATATAATAGTCTTGCAATCAGAGACTTGTAAATAGAATAAAAGGGCATTTAAATTCTTAGTTCAATAATTTTGAAATTTAATTCATGATTCACAGCAATAGGGTGAAAATATATATAATGCTATATCTATTTATATATGTGTCTATATGTAGATATATGTATAGTTTAATACAAAAAGAAGAGATAGAACACATATTTTCATAGCCATGAGGTTGAATCTCCTACAGTAAATAGAACATTTAATTAACCTTGTATTATTTTTCAAAAGGGATTTTCCAAAGAAGATCAAATCTTTCCATAAATAGTTATTTATTCTCTCAGTTGTAATTTAAAATGCATTGGAAAACAATTGAAACCTAGAAAACGCTCCCCAACTAAATTCCCTCTTCTTGTTCCTCACTTTCCCGTCCTTGTTGTTGGAAGTCTCCTCCTGTAGATTCTTTTCCTCTTTCCCTTATATTATTTTCTCCTCTTCTTTCCACTGCTTGTAGTTTACTTGTGCTTCTGAAAACCATCTCCTCCATAGTTATTCCCTTTTCGAACAATCAACAAGAATAACGAACTATATTGTTTCTGTTATTCTCTTCATTCCTTTTTAAAAATTTCTTTTTGTTTTCAAAACCTAATCTTGAAAAGAATAAAAAAATAATAAAATTTATTTCTTTGCACGTTATTTTTCTTTTATAAATAATAATGAATTTATTTTTTAGTTGCAACTACTTAATTATCCACAGTGAATAGTGGGGAAATATCATATCTAATTTGTAAAAGAAATATTCACCCGATAAATAAATAAATATCATGTATTTTCAAATTAAATAATTATTCTAAATAAGCAAACATTATCATTTATTTGTAAGAATAAAATCTATAATTAATTATTTTTATTTCTTTGTATTTTTATTTCACCATCAATTAATTGAATTAAACATTTTAAAAATATGAACAATAAAAATATGGGTTGTGAGAAACTAGCGGGGTTCTATCCAAGGGGGTTTGATCTAAGGTAATTTGATCAACCCCTCTTCAATTGGAATGCTTTAAATGGAACCTTTTAAGGCTTAAATTATTACATTTTCTAAAAATGTGTGATTTTAGTAAAAATAAGAATCTCCCAAAATTTGTAAACCAGCTTTGTGGGATCACCCAAGCCATAAAGACCTAAACTGGGAGATCCAATTTTCATCCTATTTGAAGCTTTTATATGTGGTGCAATTTTAGTATGCACCTTGCAATCTAAGTAGGCTTCAATTCCGATTGGTGGCACCAAGCCACTAAACTTAGGGATGATTCTTACCCTTGTCAAAGACCAATCTATTGAAAGAACCAACTTTCCTCCATCCAATTTTACCTCGGCCATACCATTGCAACATGTATAATCCTTTTTTTTCAAGCAGCAATATATGGTTACCCTCAAAAGCTATCTATTTACAAATATTGTCATTAACATCTCTCACAAATTTTATGAGCATACTATTGCTAATGTAATCTTTATCATTCTACATTGTATAACCATGCATAAACTAAAACTTTTCATCATCACATGACACACCTATGTTATATTCATTACATGAAACATGCTCATACTAAAAATAAAATTCTTGTTTATTCATCTCCTTGTCATGCTCCACCAAAATACCTTGCTACTAAGCTAGAAACTAAAAGTATTCATACTCTTCCAAGTAACTAACATCATGATATTCAACCTTATCTACAATATATGTATCAATTTAAAAAATTCATATGTACTAGCCTGTAGGAGCTCATCAATGTGTTGCTTTGTTTTCTTAAGGCCACATTCTAACCTTGTATCAGATGCATCATCAGATTTATCAACAAAGAGTGGATTTTCTCTACACCAATTAGGGTCATCAATTCTCATTTCTAGTGAAGATGGAGGCTCATCAAACAAGGGTTTTTCTATTGGGTATGTGTAGGATCATCATGGAGAAAATAGGCCCTTAAGTGGTGAAAAATTCAGAAAAATAAGAGTTAGACAACTTGACATAAAATTTTGAATAAGTTATCTATATTATTTCAAAAGTTTGTAAGAATAGAATTTGTAGTAAATTTAATGTAGTTTCTAAACTACTAGGTTTCTTTTAAAAAAAAATCTATTTGGTGAAAATTTGAAATTCTAATGCAATAGTACTTAAATTTTAGGGAAAAAATAAGAAGTGGGTGTTTATCTGACTACCCTAACCACAATAAAATAATAATATTATTTATAATATTTTAGATATAAGTAGAGGAATCATGTGCCAATGTGATGCATATATTTTTTTATTTTTTTCCAAGTAAATAATTAATTATGAATTTTTGTTACAAATTTTTAAAAATATAAAAACTCATATGTCTGACCACCTTAAATTGGTCAAAAATTCATGAAATTCAGTTTTTTTTAATCCTATAGTATACGAAGCATAGAATGTGATTCCTATTTTGGATTAAAAAAATGTGATATCATTTCAAATCTATAATTTTTATCCAATCATCATATCAATAAGGACTTTAGTCGTAATTCAAATAGAAAATAAATAATAATTATTTATTAAATTCAAAGTAAAGAATAATTTATATTGGTGGAAAGATGAGAATCTCCTTTAAAAACCTTTTTCGTTTCCTCAATTTTGGGTAAAAAATGGTTGTCAGCCACATACCTTACACATACCCATCATAGCGCCACTTTTTGGCCCATCATGATCCTACACATACCCTATTACATTCATTGTAGTTATAAAAGACTCAACCTCTTTAACATGAAGATCTAAATTTTCCATATCATCATCATCATAATCACTAGAAGAACATACAAATAAGTTTTCAAGTTCATTCACATCATCTATAGTTAACATTTCTTACTCACACTCTGAAAACTCTTCATAGGAATAAAGTTGTTCCTTATCAAACAAACATGTGTTTCCATTATTATCATCATATTTCCCATTTGTAGCGAAAAAATCAATCTCTTCTTTATAAAAAAAAACATGACTATCAGAGGATTGATCATATTTATTACTAGCATCACTACTACAACAAGAGGATTGGTCTATGTTACAAATGTGTTCGAAAGTTTTAGACTGAATGTTTAGTCTTATGTCTTCCATTGGAATGCAAGTATTGGAATCCTCAGAAGAATTGAGACCAAACATTTCATTTTCTTCACTGAAGCATGCTTTTTCAACCTTGCCTCTACTCTCTTCTTCTTTATGTGGTAGCTCACTTACTAACTTATGTGGAGCAACAAAATCAGTATCATCATAGGTTGAAAACATGATAGTTTCTTGATGATCATCTCTAATTTTATGAAATAGAGAAAAGTATTCACACACCTGGTCAAGCTCAATTGTTTTCAACTCCTTTGCTAGGGAACTCAAACTTGGTTCATAAGATTTAGAAAAAAATCAATGCATTTTGATTTTTCAGGTTTGTGAAATTTAGGAATTGAAGACAAAGTACCCATAAACTTTGCATAAAGATCATATGATGATTCTTCTTCATGTCTTCTTATGTAGGAGAGGGCTTGAATAGAGATTATCGGATAAAAAATGCATGCAACTTCTTAACAATTTGTTTGAGGCTCTATGTGATCCACATTATGGAATGATGTGCAAGTTGAAACAATAGGGGTGTAGGTGCTTTGACATTCATCTTTAATTTTTTCATTCCACCTTTCATCAATATTTGGTATCTTAGGGCATAAAACACTTGTATTCAGATAACTTCTTTACATCCCATACTTTTGGTTGTTTTCAATGTTCATGGCTATACCATAGGCTTGATGCAATTTTTTTGGATTCTTATCTCTTAGAAAATGGCCCATCTTACTATCAAAAGGTCCCAAATAAACAACCAAACATATTGCATCACTTAATCTCAAGACCTCAGGAATATCCATTAATATTTTAGCAAATCTTTGGTTGAATGATGGAACCAACTCATCCTCCTCATTCTCAATGCTCATAAAATTATTTATGAGGGAACTAACATTGATTCTTTCACCAAATTTCTCTATGAATACTACTTTGAACTCACTCCAAGAATAAATAGAGAAAGTTGGTAAACCAAAGAACCAATTCCTTATGTCTCCTTTCAAATATTGAACAAATAGTCTCATAATTATATCCTCATGATCTACTTCATAGTCATCCATTAAATTGTTGAATTCTTGCAGATGCTTATTTGTTAATTCATACATTGTACCACTGAATTTTGGTAACTTATCTTTGATTTTAGGTGGAATAACATTTGGGTAGCCATTAACTCCACTAAAATTGATCACTTTATATCTTTAAGAGTTAGAAATTCTCTTACAACCTAACTGGAGCTAATTACAAACTATGGTCATATAAAGATGCATATACTGATGATATGCTTTCTTATATTTTTATAAAATATTTCTTATCAACTTTGAAGTTTCACAAGGTAATTCAGGCTTCATTTATCACATAATCTTAAGCTTTTATAAATGAAAATTCTTGCCTCAATTTTCTTAAGACATTCTTAATGGTCAAAGTTTAAAGATAAACATACTTCTTCACCATAATATAGAAAATTCAAATTACACCTTATAAGTATGTAAAACTACTACTACCATTTCCCTTTCTTAGTGCTTATTCACTCAATAGGGAACAAATTTTTTTCCTAACTTTCAAATATGGATTTCATATAAAAATGTATCCTTCTTGAGAACCAAAATGAAAAATACCTAGATATGTTGCAACTACTGTGGATTTTTTCTTCCTAATTGAAAATATTATAGATCTGACACTTTCTTCACATCTTCAATAGGTTCCTTAGACAGAGTCACCACCTCTCTGCACTAAGGACTAAACTTCAAGCACTATGAAGCTTCTTAAAAGATAAATTTCCTTCTGGGTCTTTTCCCACAACAAAGTCACATAAATTCTTTGAAATCTTGTTGAAACAAACTCACTTCCATGTATAAGAACTTCATTATCTAAACTAGATGTTTAGATTTACCAAATTTTTGAATAAATAGGATTCAATAATTGTCAACCACTTGGTACAAATAATTGTTCAATTTTTATTTTTTATGACCCTTTGATAAGACAATCTATATCCAATTTTTTTTTGTGTGTCACCAGCAAATTCGTCACATTTTTTTGTTCTTTTTCTAGTAGAACCTTCACTTTTTCTAAAGGGTAGCCAACCATTATGGTTAAGAAACTTCAAGGTTAGTGGATAATGCAATGAGTAAAGGATTATAAGGTCTTTACTCCTACACTTTAGGTTGTATAAGACCTAGGAGGGTATTCCTTATTGTGTTCATAGTGAGGTTTATCTAGTTGGTAACACTTTCATACATAGATTGATTCCTATTTATTGCAAACAAATGCACTTTACTGAAGATTTGGAAGACCTTTTGAGTAAATGATTATCTGTTTTCTAGGAATCATGGGTGTTTCAAACCCATACCCAATATTCAAAAATATTTTTTAAATGAATATCATTCTTATTTTAAATCAATGGCTAGGCATGCCATTAGCTCATTTTTATACAAGGTTATCTAACAAATAGACCAACGATTCATCAATTGGGACAATGTAGTCAAATATGCAAGAACTAGTAATATATAAGCTATTTAATTCTTAAATTGGTGGACTATTTTCATAATACTTTGTAGTATGAAAACACACAATGCCTAAAACAATAAATTCTTACCAAATCTTATGCAATTCCTTCCAAATCTTTAACCCTCTTCAAGCATTTAATAAACTCTTTGAGTCAAAGCTAAAATAGAATCATACATTCAAAGGAATAACTCAAAACAAATGACAACACCATTGATATTTTCATTTATAAATTTGTAAGGAAAATACATAGGAGAGTATTTGTTTCTAAACTAAGATGTGTTTTGATATTCTAAACTAAGATGTGTTTTGATATCAGTAGCTTCTATCAATCCAATCTAAGACTATGACATTCAGGACTTATACCAAAGACAATTTATTGTTCTATTCATCCATATTTTCTACAAAATTCCTTAAATATAAACTTAGCTTTTCACCTAGACCATGTTGAGACCTAAAATCTGACCCATGTAATGAGCCCTGGAATCCCTTTTATAGAATAAGGGAGAAACAAGCATCAGGTTCAATTAAATTTAGATTTCATTTCATTTAGAGATCATTTACACCTGAATTTGAGACATTCACTAGTTAGTTAGATGTAATCATTGTGGAAAATGGAAGAGTAAAAGACCAAAGTCCATATCCTTTGAATGAAGACATTCTAGCTCCTCAAAATACAAAGTTTTTTACTATAGTAGTAATGAATCACATTGTCCTTGTTGACCAAATAAGATTCTCCATTCACAGCCCAAGAAATTTTTTGCATATCTCCCAGAAAAAGTATACCTACTATTAAAGTTAGGAAATTTGGAATTTCTCCATGTGGCCCAAATAAATGCGAACCTAAAGGAACTAATAACAATGGAACAGTTTTTAAAAAAGAATATAATATTGTATTTAAGTAGTCCAATATAAAAATGTATTAAGTTACGACTAATTCCATTGAAATTTACGAAGTATTACTACACTAACCCATAACAACAATAATAAGATAACAATAATTAATCTACTACGTAAATCTATTCATTCCCATTTCATCATTTAAAATATCTATTAACCAATAACCATATTCATAACATATGTACATAACACAACGAAAGATACTATAAAGATATGAAGCATTTATATTACCACAGAAATAACACAACTTAACACAACTATTACCAATGATCGTTCCTGAATAAATACATGGCCTGAATATACATTATAGTCAAATGATAGTAAAATACAATTGACTGAAAATGCATCCCAATAACCACATATACAATCTACAACAAGGTCATCCCAACACAACAACAGGAGCCATCAATAGATACATTACATCCAAAGTATAACATACAACATACGGTACAAAAGAATTCTTGGATCATAACATCTTCACAAACCACACAATAAGATACACAGCAGAGAAAGAGAGACTGGCAAAGGTGCAAAAGCCACGTTCCACCCATACCCGTCTTTGAGGAGTAGACAAGGGATCGACCAAAGCACATCTAGCGATATTTTCTAATACTATCGGTAGACTTATCAAAAGACCACATAGAAAACTAGACAAGGAGAATAAATCCAAAAGCACAATAACAAACCACTTCAGAACATAACAACAAGTCATAATCACAACATCAATGAAGCTCAAGACATAATATCAAAGACTACTTACAACAATAACCAAAGAGAAATCAATAAGTCACTTCCGAGGACCCGGAGAAAATCAACTGAATAGAATGTTGGAAGTGTCATCGCGGCAACATGAATTGTCAGACATCTATGCAAAATTCACCACCTCCGCCTCTACATGATTCTCAGACAACCAGATGAGTGCCGCCTCCATCTATGGTTCTCCTGACAACCTATCTCAAGGTGCCGCTCCATAGGGTTACTCATGCGGAGTCATTAACCTTTCGTGAAGACAAGGCAATGACCTTGCCAACCACGGCCTTCTCAGTCCCCTTTAGTCTGTGATAGCACTAACAGGCGGACGAGGCGTCACAATTATCTTGTTAGTGTTTAATCCCCACCACGGTTTATTGTAGGTATCGCGGTCTTAACTGGCTCAGCGATTTACCACAGCAACCTTTGTGTGCATTAACTAGAGCCACTCTCTCTAGACACTCAAAACAAAATATCCAACACAACATGATTGAATCAACAAGGAAAAACTGAACCAACAATGGATCAAACGCGAGGCTTAACCTTCTCGCCCACAATCACGTGTATAACATTCACAATACGGTACCCTCCAAGGGTACATTAACCTCACCATATCCCAACCTCTGGAAGTCTTAAACACAACTTAGGTTCCTATAACTGGAAAAGTTAACTCTAGGGTTTTCCACATGACCTAAGCCCCAATCAAGGAAAATCAAATTAAACTTAAATGAATAATCTCAAACATGCATAAATCATAGATCAATGCCAAACAAACTACAAGCACAATAAATTTCACCAACTTCATCAATCAATAATTCGAGAAAGATTGATTAAATTCTAAAACACACAAGATATTCCTAATTCACACAATAACACTATAACATTATATCTTTTAATTTTTAACTAATCAATTTATTAATAATCACAAAGCATATTCCCGATTTCTTCAAGTAAACTATAAAATAATAACTTGTGAAATAATAAATTTATTTCATAACCATAACATAAATGACCATCCTATATATATATAATCAAATATTTAAAAACTCCATATAAAATTTAACCAAATAACTCATACATATAAATATAACAAACACACCTCAATGAGGTGCAATGGTTACGCCGATAGAAGATATACTCTAGCAATATATTGAAGGACAGGGAGTTACCTGAAATTAGAATAGTACATGACAACAAATTTATCAACTGAAAATTATGCCTCCCAATTGCATTTGCTTGAAAGTTTCAAAGGCTTTTTAAAATAATCCATTTTTTGCATTTCCTGCAATCATTGCATTCCATGAGATAAACTTTCTTTGAGGCATTTTGTCAAACAGTTCTATCTCTATTGAGCTTACTAAGAATGTATTCGAGTGCACGGTGCAGATTCCATATGCTCAATGTTTTGTGCTTGTATTATTTGTTAATTTGTTTCTATGTACAGGAGCCATGTCAAATTCCACTTACAGTACAACTAAAGTATCTTTGACCATAAATACAACATCAAATACCCCAACCCTGCATCGTTGTAGGGATTAGCCAAATTGAAAACAAACCTAAATTGCTAATACTCATCCACCAGATTCCATCTCTGTGCAGGTCTTTGATTGTCAGTTGTGTGATGATTTTCAAGAACTTGTTTTTCCTGAAGATAAATTTATCCTTTGCTTACCTGTGTTCTCTTGATTTTATTACCTTTCATTCATTGTTCTCTGAATTATAAAGAACCAAGTCATTTTGGATAGTAAAATAGCATAAAAAATCAATAGATAGTATCAACATAAGAGTATATAAGAGTATAAGATCAGGTAAAATCTGCTAATGATATGCATATCAACTAACTATTTTCCAAACTCTTAAGGTCGAGAAAAAAAACCTATCTATTGCGGATTTGTTCAAACGCCTGCAAGAGAACATCACAAATAGATTACAACAGCTAGAAAAACCTAATCTTCAAAAGTGGAGGTAGAAAAGCCCCCTCAATTTGGATCAACCCAATATTGACTAAATATCTGTTTAAAAAATTAGGAGAAAATAAGCAAAGGGGAAGAAAAGGGTAAAAGAACAACTAAATGCATGTGGTTTACTCACAAGATTGTTGTGTAACATTGAGAAGGTTGGGTATTCAAACAATGAGGGGCCTTATTGTTGTTTCTTGATTTTAAGAAGTTTTTTGACAACATTTAGAAGAGTTGTGAAGGAGAATGCAACAAACAGGGGTTCCAGCTATATAGATTTCAATAATAGATAGATCATATGAGAGTCAAAGTCAAGATAAATACAAAATTTGTTGTGTGGCAATGATAAGAAAATGGAACAAGGCAGCCCCAACCTCATGCACCTTCTTCAGGATCTACATTGATAAACATGATGTCTGATTAATCTAAGACTACAGTTGGAGGCGTCACTATCACAGGATATGTTACCAAATAGTTCTTTATGCAAATGATGTGATTCTTGTGAGTAGGACCACACATAGCTTGAAAACAAGTGGTTGTCAGCTCCAAAGTCATCCAGTAAGGAAGCAAAAATGAGTATTATTACCACTGGAATAGAAGTAATTAAATTCACTCTAAAAAGCTAGAAAAAAAGGAAAAAGAAAAATGTTGCCCCTCTTATTGCAGATTATAAGTCTCCCTTACAACTGACTATAACCAATATTAAGACACTAGTTAATAGAAACTTTTTGGAAGAGTTGCAAAATATGGTGGCTTCAAGAAGGATGGGGAGACCTTTAAACCTTGGAAACTTGGGAAAAACAATTGAAATAGACAAAATTGTGAGATTGAAATGTAACTAACCTGAAAATTCTCGTAGCACCAATTTTTTTCTATAGAGTGAAGTATATGGATGTAGGTTTTACTTTTAGAATTTTGGATACAGTTGAGGGTGTAGAACATAATCATAACAAATGCTTTTTAATATTAACGCCAATGCCTCTCACAAATCTTATTAGCTAAAATGGACATATAGCACTCATTAGATAAGTGCACTAAGTAATCTCGTAGGCAATATGATATGGATAAGCTTGACTAACAAGTGACACTCAAATGACTAAAGGGTGGGGCATACACGAGACCATGTACCTAAGAGAGTCAGAAATACAACAAAGGTCAGAGATAACATATAGAAAATATACACAAAAGCAATCAAATTTGCATAGAATGGTTTCAATCAAACCTTAGCACAAGTTTTAAGCAATTGAAAGCAAACATCCCTTTGAAAAGAGAAATAGACAATAAAAATGATGCCACAAAGAAGGATCCATGTAAGTACGTTGCAAAGCTGGATCATGGAACCAACTAAAATGTGAGTGGATCGAAATATTGTCAATTTCCTGTGTAGGGTATCCAGAAGATTTAGGATCTGACCAATAGGTACAAATAATAGTAAATAAATCCAATGAATATCAACTCAGGGGTTCTCAAACCATCTTGCACCAATTTCACTATTATGAACAACAACTGATGTAGGCATAGTGACTTTTAAATTTTAATCTGCCAACCCCATCCACTGAGACCATGAGGATCTCTCTCATGCTCCATTTCAAAGCAAGTTTCATTATTTGAGTAAATATAGTATATGCTTGCAGCAGTAGATACTCTTGACAATGTGTCGGTGCCCTGGGGAAAGCTGTCTATATTATATAATCTTATACATCTGGATAGATAAACATAAAATTAGATATACTGTTTGGAAACCAGGTTATTAAATGCAGGATTTTATAGATAAGAGTATAAGATAATGAACAAAAATAATGAAGCAGCAAAAGTGAAGCTTTGAAACCAAAAGCTATTTCTAGTTGTTTGAAGTTTCCAAAGAAAGCAATAATGGGGTTTCTCCAACTATTACCATTGTTACAGACTAAGCAGGTAGTGGCATCAAAAAGTTAGTCTCTGTTGGGTAATCTGTCATTCCAGTGTAAGTGAATGCCTCATATAGCCAGTCTCTTACAGGATCTACACTTTTGAGTTTTGAGATCTCTGTAGAGCATAAAACATTCATTTTACTTTTTTTAGTAATTATGGCCAAAGGTATTATCAGAAGCAAAAACAATTATCCCTCTTCTTTCCATGAAATTTTTTGATTCCTCTGATATGTAGGAGATATTTACCTACAAGTTCTGAAAGTTCTACTAATCTTTTGAAGAACCCCTTCTTCTCTAGACTGAAATTGAAGATCATTCCATGAATCTCTGATCACATTGAAGCAGCTCTGGATTGCTTGCTGCAATGGGACAATACATAGTTTTAATTATTCTAAATCACATACAACAGCACATGAATTACAAAAATATATGTAAAAAGTATATGCAACCTTGAAATCATTTGAAACAATGTCATAAAAAGTGTTTTCTGGCACAATATTTTCAAAATGAAAGATAGGAGCAGATGATGCCACGGCCCCAATGTCTAGATGGGGATATTTCAAATAGAACCAAGCTGCTAACACTACAAAAATCAAAAACAAAATGCAATCATGAAATGTAGATTCTAATAGTAAGAAAATGATAAAAGTAGCATAATCAGCTAAGGCTTGCTGATAATTGAGATATCCCAATGTCTCAGCGCTCTTGTAAGAGTTATTCCTGTTTTTAAATGGCATTGAATTTCCATAGAACTAGTGCTGGAGACAAAATCAAAAATAATCCAATTAAACAAATATTACTTACCATAAATCATTGCTTAACCTTAACATCTCTAAAACAAACTCAGGTTGATATGACTGTTATTGGTCTTTGGAAAAGAAGAAAAAATTTAAGGCATTTATCCTCCTTAATCTATGTTTGAATTTTATGAAAAAAGGGCATTTAAAAAAAGCATCGAAGTTAATCCCAGTGCTTCAGATCATTCCAAGGTTTGTGCTTTAAAAACTAAGCCTATGTTCAATTCGATGAAAACTACCTTCCTGAAAATTTGTTAAAACCAAATTCACAACTTTAAAAGAAAAGGGCAATAGTTGCCTATTCCAAACATGAAATTAATGGCTCTGTAGCTCTTTTACAAAGTGTTTAGCACCATGTCCTACATACCAAGTTTTCTAAATATGATATTTTCTCCATAAGCCACAACATAGCTTGGCTGCTTTTTTTCACAATATAATAGAACATTCATGATTAGTAATTCAAACTTTGAAAACATATCTGTTTTCTAAAAATCATTATCTTCAAACCATTTTACTTTTCTGACTATGAGAGTGAAGAATTCAAAAAAAAAATGGAATAGAAAGAACAGAAGCAGGAATTTTTGAGAACCTCGTGGAAAGCAATTACCATAGAAATTATGGGCTTTCCAATCTATTTTCTAGAATCACAAATTAAGTCTCTCTGTTTTAGAAGGAGAAAAGGGTATTTTTGGTTTCAAAGTGGTTTGATCCCCATTTTTTTACTTCGCTAAATGATTATGAATCAAACTTTCTCTCAAGCATAAAATCTCAACATTTTGGGTCGAATTTAAACATGACAAGCAGTCTGATCTAGAAGCATTTAACAAAGAAAATGAATAATTATTTTTTAACTTTTCCTACAACAATATACTGTATTCTATTATAGTGAGGTGCTCACTCACCTCAATAAACACAAGGAGAGCTCCAAACTTCGGTGCATTCTCAAAAAAAAAACCAATATTATTTGCAAACCATTCGATGGTACCCTCATTACTAGTATAAACAAAGATGGTAGGCTTGTCCTTTGCCCCACCCCAATGCTTGCCATTGATAAGATATCTTTGCTGGAAAACTTTATATCCTTTGGGTATTCGACATTGCTTAAATAAAATGAAGGCAAATTTAGCAAGAGAATGAATCAAGTGAAACACATAACCTTTTCGGTGGTAATCATGTCTAGAGTTGTTGCCAAACTGCCATGCCCCACTCCTATTCCGTCATGCAATCTTCCTCAACTCTGCTTCTTTCTATACATCTCTCATTCTTCGTACTTGACGGAAGACTATTCCTTTTCCCTTGCAGCTAAACTCTCCTCATGCCTTGAGGGTCTTATGTCCCACGCCCTGCTTCCTGAAGCCATAATATTGTGGCTTTGTTGTAGCTGAGAGGGAAATTGAGATGCGTGCAAGTATTTTGCAGGCATATCATAGTGCCCTCCATTGTTTCCCCGCCCGTGTTCCAGACCCATAGCATTGAGCCGCACAACTTGCTCAGCCGCCATGTTAAAGAGTATGAGAGCTTCCTCTCTCTCATTGCCTCCAAACCTCTCCAACCCAGTCAAAGTCGACTGAGGTGACCTTGCCGTTCCAAAACACTACAAGAAAGCAACACAAACAACATAAATAAAAAACATGGGTCACTCCCAAAATTCCTTAAACTACACACGAAGGCTTTAAACTGAAACCTTAAATGCAGCTTGGCTAGCAAACATTCTGCTCTCAGCACCACTATCAAAACCCTCACTTTGCTCACAAATTTCGTCATCATCATCATCATCCAGCATGGCATAAACCACACTCTCCGCCAGACCTGCCATGTAATCGTCTTCTTCATTTGCAACTATAGATAATTGCCCACAATTCTTTGGCCCCGTCATCTTGGTCTCCGACACGTTGCCCAAACTTGAGGGCAACCACAACTCTCCATCCTCCAAATTAGGCGTAGTAGTAAACCCTGTCCTACCTTGGTAAGCCATTAAAGACAGCCACAACACACTGAATAGATGGGCACTCTGCCATGCCGCCCTCCTTCAAATGACACCAAGAAGAAACATAGACCGCTTGATGAGAACCATGAGGAGATCAGACCAAATAAATCCCTAGTTTTTTTTAGCCTACACACAGGCTGCTTCAGTAACCAGCTGTTGAGGCCCTCTCCTTAATTACTTAATTCTAGCTGATCTTCTTCACAACCACAATGAACAATTTCCATTTT
>VDFB02027941.1:0-35190 GCA_007258455.2 Sequoia sempervirens | reverse complement strand
TCAAACCAACTTTAAAAACATGTAATCAACATGGATGTAAGCCTCTCAAAGAAGATCAAGCTACTACATTTCCCATTTCAGGAAATCAGCCCATACATCATCTCCTACCAATTCTCATCAGTAAATAACATAACACAAAAGCTCAAGGAGATAAAAAAAGTTATACATCTTCCTCTATGAATCCTCTAGAACCATTAAACAACAATTCAAGATCCATATCATGAAAGTGAACATAAAACTCATTTGAAAAATATAATGGGCCAAATACCTCTCAAATAAACTACCGAGCAGACCAAGAGTGGGAACGAGAATACTCCTTCAAGATATATAATTCATCAAGACTAATCAAGAGAAATCTACTCATAGGTCTCTTATTGAACTCACGTTCAACCAAGGTGTAGGCTTCTTGGACTTTATGCTAAAAAGCTTCATCAAGAGTAATAAACAACACTTCTCTCATAAGAGAAAAATAGCCTCACCTTATTCTTCATGTATCCATGAGTACTAGCAACCTATCATCTCATGCTAAATTTCAACTGCATTACTGCACTATCATGAAGTATCAAGAAAATAATCAAAGCACCAAATACACAAAGAATTTACCAGACCACTGTCAAAGCTCTAATCATCTGAATTGCCGATGGGAATTCTATCGTCTATGTGACTTTGGAGCTTCGTTCTATGTATTAGATGTGTCGTTATAATCCTAGTAGAAAGGTGCTCAATGGTTAATAACAAGGCCGGTGACTGTGTTGAACAAACAGGATTGCCGATGGTTGAGATCCATGGTTGTCGACCATCATGTGATCAAAAGTTGTGAGGTCTTTATTGATTGCGATATCACAGGAAAGTGCCACATATCTCATCCGGTGAAGCAGAAGAAATGATAAATACTTTGTTGCATCTTTAATACATTATGCCACGGGTTATATTTATTAATGTCTTAATATTAGTTTATAAATTGAACATTAATTATAAATATTTTTAAATAAATTAAGTATTTCAATCTAAAATTTTAATATTTGACATTACAAATAAAATTAAACTAAATTATAATTTTTAAAATCCATAAAATATTTATTATCTATTTAGTTTTACTAATTATCTAATACAATTAACTTAAATTAAATTAAATATTCATTTTATATTAATTAAACAATTATTAATTAGAATTTTAGAATAAATTAGCAAATAAGATCTATATAAAATCAACTTTTTTTATTTTTTTTCTTTGAGTCCAAATCATTTCATTTTCTAAAATTATACTAAATTATGGATATCATAATTATACACAAAAAATTATTCTATTATAATCCTAACCCTAGTTAAACCCTAACCCTATTTGGACTCTAACCCTTACCCTAATTGAACACTAAATCTAACTATAATTGACCACTAAACATAATTAATTCTACCCATAACCCTAACCCTAACTCTAACTAAACAGATTCATGTGCTTATGGTATGGGCATTTTTTGGGAACTAACGGGTAAGTGCAGTGATGAAATTTTCAAAATTTTATAGTTCTAACACAACCCAATGAAATTTATGACACCATGAAAGACTAGTAACACTAGGCAAGGTAGGAATGGAACATAAGGAGCAAAAATATAAAGTTCCATTAGAGGGGAGAAAGATAGAGGGAGGAGGAGAGAGAGATCCCTAGAGAGGAGAGAGGGGGTAGGAGGAGGAGTCTTGAGAGAAAAGCAGAGGAGGGAGGAGAGGAGATAGAGGGCAGATGATTCTAAGCATTTAAGGGTTAAGGGTAGAGTGGAGAGACTTAGGAGTGAGAGAGAGAGAGAGAGAGAGAGAGAGAGAGAGAGAGAGAGAGAGAGAGAGAGAGAGAGGAGAGAGAGAGAGAGAGAGAGGGGGAGCACTAGGAGAGAGATAAAGGGCAGAGGGTTTAAGGTTAAGGGTTTAAGGTTTATGGTTAGGGGTAGAGGGGAGAGAGATAGAGAGAGTGAGTGAGAGAGAGAGACCTGAGAGAGGGCCAGAGAGGGGGTAGGAGGGAGAGACTTGAGAGAGAGAGAGAGAGAGGGTAGAGGGTAGAGGGTTTAAGGGTTAAGGGTAGAGGGGAGAGAGATATATGGATTCAGTGAGAGAGAGAGGGAGGGAGTGAGTGACAGAGAGACCTAAGAGAGGGATAGGGGGTAGGATATTGAGGATACTTGAGAGAGAGAGAGGGAGGGTGTGGAAGAGAGATAGAGGGAGAGGGGGTTAAGGGTAGAGGGTAGAAGGTTTAATGTTCAATGGTTAAGGGTTTAGGGTTTCGGGTTAAGGGTAGAGGGAAGAGAGATAGAGGGAGTGAGTGAGTGAGTGACAAAGAGACCTAAGAGAGGGAGAGGGGGTAGGAGGGAGAGACTTGAGATAGAGTGACTGAGTGAGTGAGAGAGAGAGACCTGAGAGAGGAAGTGGTGCTAGGAGGGAGAGACTTGATAGAGGCAGGAGGAGACAGGAGAAGCAAGGGTAGAGGGTATGTGGGTTTGAAGTGCCTTATGGTTAAGGTTAATGGTTAAGGGTAGAGGCAGAGGGTTTAAGAATTTAGGGTTAAGGGTTATGGGTTGTATAAGGTTTAGGTTATGGGTAGAGGGCAAGAGAAAGAGGGATTCAAAGTGGAGAGAGAGGGGAGGGAGGGAGAGATAGAGGGTAGAGGGTTAAGGGGTAGAGGGGAGGGAGATAAGAGTGGGAGAGAGAGAGAGACTGAGAGGTAGAAGGGGTAGGAGGGGTGAGACTTGAGAGAGAAAGTGAAAGAGTGGGAGGGAGTGGGAGAGAGATAAGGGTGAGAGGGTTAAACATAGAGGGTAGAGGGTTTTAGGGTTTATATTTTAAGGGTTAAGGTTTTAAGGTTTACTGCTAAGGGTTTAGGGCTTGTGGCTGTATGGGGTAGAGGGGAGACATATAGAGGGAGGGAGTGAGATATAGATAGAGACCTAAGAGAGGGAGAGAGAGGGGTAGGAGGGAGACTTGAGGAGAGAGAGAGAGGGTAGAGGGTTGAAGCTTGGAGTTTAAGGGTTTAGGATTTAGGTTTAGGGTTATTATGGGCAGAGGGGAGAGATAGAGGGATTTAGTGAGAGAGAGAGGGAGAGGGGGTAGGAGGGTGAGACTTGAGAGAGAGAGAGAGAGGGTAGAGGGTAGATGGTAGAGGTTCTAAGGGCAAGGGGTTTAAGGGTTCAGGGTTTAGGGTTATGGGTATAAGGGAGAGAAATAGAGGGATTCAATGAGAGAGAGAGGGAGGGAGTGGGAGAGATATGGAGAATACATAGAGGATTAAGGGTAGAGGGTAGAGGGTTTAAGGGTTAAGGGTTTAGGGTTTAGGGTTAAGGGGAGAGATATAGATGGAGTGAGTGAGTGAGAGAAATACCTAAGAGAGGGAGAGCGGGTAGGATATTGAAGATACGAGAGAGAGAGAGAGAGAGAGAGAGAGAGAGAGAGAGAGAGAGAGAGAGAGAGAGGAGGGGAGGAAGAGATATAGAGGGAGGGAGGGTTAAGGGTAGAGGGTAGATGGTTTAAGGGTTTAGGGTTAAGGGTGGAGTGGAGAGAGATCGAGGGAGTGAGTGAGAGAGAGAAAGAACTAAGAGAGGGAGAAGGGTTAGGAGGGAGACTTGAGATAGAGTGAGTGAGTGAGAGAGAGAGACCTGAGAGAGTAAGTGAGCCAATGAGAGAGAGACTTGAGAGAGTTGAGATAGAGTGAGTTAGTGAGTGAGAGAGAGACCTGAGAGAGGGAGTGGTGCTAGGAGGAAGAGACTTGAGAGAGAGAGAAATAAAGGAAGGGAGGGTTAAGGGTAGAGGGTAAAGGGTTTAAGGGTTTAGGGTTAAGGGGAGAGAGATAGGGGGAGTGAGTGAGTGAGAGAGAGACCTAAGAGAGGGGGAGGGGCTAGGATATTGAAGATACTTGAGAGAGAGAGGGAGGGAGTGGAAGAGAGATAGGAGGAGGGGGTTAAGGTAGAGGGTAGATGCCGTTTAAGGTTAAGGCCTAAGGGTTTATGGTTTAGGGTTTTTGGTTAAGGGTAGAGGGAAGAGAGATAGAGGGAGTGAGTGAGTGAGAGAGAGAGACCTAAGAGAGGGAGAGGGGGTAGGAGGGAGATACTTGAGATAGATTGACTAAGTGAGTGAGAGAGAGAGACTTGAGAGAGGGAGTGGTGTTAGGAGGGAGAGACTTGATAGAGAGAGAGGGATCAAGTGGGAGAGAGATAGAGGGAGATAGGGTTAAGGGTAGAGGGTAGATGGTTTAAGGGTTTAAGGTTAAGGGTTAAGGGTTAAGAGTTTAGGGTTATGGGTAGAGGGGAGAGAGATAGAGGGATTCAGGAGAGGTCTCATTTTGGAAGCCAAGGCCATAGTACAAGTGTATATGAACAACAACTATGAGGTTATGCTACAAGACAGCCATGCAAGTTCATGTAAGGCATCAAGCATTACAATGGCACAAGTGCATATGAACAACAATCAACAATTAGCAACAAGTAGTGAACGAAGCAAAGCATGGTTGTATTTTTACCTTTTCATACCATCTATCATACATTCTAGCAATAGGCTATAATAGTGAAGGAATATACTTGCACAAGGGTGTTTTAATAAAGATATTCATCATAAAAACCATCATAAATCATGGTGCTTCAAGGGAATAGAGCATAGTCATGAATAAGAGAAGTACCATTAAAGGCTACAAGTTTGTCTTCGTGTTATCTATGAATTTGAAAAAATAAATCTACACTGGGTGACAACATGACTATAGCCATGAAATGGATTGTAGTGAGATAAATAATATAAATGGTTGTTTCCACTATCTCATTTTCTCTTTGGATAGTCATTACTAAGTCCTAACAAGTGAATAGCAAAGGGATAGGTTTCAATAATATACCTTCATTTGACAAGTCCTAAACTTTTGGTGATCTCATTGACCCAATAAGGCAATGCTTAGAAATCATTTCCTATCTTTTTGACAATATCAAAAGGAGGAATGATGTATCCAATTGTAAGAAGAGAGAAATGTCCAAGGGAGGGGTAGTACCATCATCTTATGTACCACTGCTACAAGATGATAAATGAAAATCCTTGTGTTTGTATGCATGGAGGTCCTAAAGCATACTTTGGGTAAGGTGCATTCATGGCATCTTTTGGTGAAAGGTTTCCCAAGCATGAGAAAAGATCCAGTGTTCCATTAGGCTATGTTGGAACAATTATACACTAATCCCTCCACTAGGGTGTTTCATTGCATCAAAACCAATCCCTTTTTCCTATCATTTGTTGACAAGGGCAATTAATTAAAATGATTAAATCGGATTATAGGAGAATATGTTTTGTATAAGGATTTGATAAGTATATTGGGTTAGAATACATATTTATGAGATTTCAATGCAATGTTATCATGGATGATATATGTTATGTGTTAGGGTATGTGCAGGATCATCATGGAAAAAACAAGCCCTTAAGTAGAAAAAAAATTAGAAAAATCAGAGTTAGGCAACTTGATGTAAAAATTTGAATAAGTTATCTATATTATTTAAAAAATATGTAAGAATAGAATCTGTATAAAATTGAATATAGTTTCTAAACTACTAGGCTTATTTTATTTTTTAAAATATTTTTTGGTGAAAATTTGAAATTTAAATGTAGTAGTACTTAAATTTCAGAGAAAAAATAAGAAGTGTCTTTCTGACCACCCTAACCACAATAAAATGATAATTTTTTTTAATAAGATCTTAGAAATAAGTAGAGGACTCATGTCCAGATGTGATGCATATTTTTTTGTAATTTTTTTCCAATTAAATAATTAATTATGATTTTTTTATTACAACTTTTAAAAAATATAAAAACTCGTATGTCTGACCACCTTAACTTGGTCAAAACTTCATGAAAATTATTTTTTCTTTTTTTAATTCTATAGTATGTGAAGCATAGAATGTGATGCATATTTTGGATTCCAAAAATATGATATCATTTGAAAGCTATAGATTTTTTTCAATCAACCTATCAATCAAGACTTTAGTTGTAATTCAAATAGAAAATGAATAATAATTATTTATTAAATTCAAAGTAAAGGATAATTTATATTGGTGGAAAGTTGAGAATCTCCTTTCAAAACCCTTTTCATTTCATCAATTTTGGATTAAAAAAAAAAATGATCAGCCACATACCCTAGAAATACCCATCATATCGCCACTTTTTGGCCCATTATGATCCTGCGCATACCCGTTAAATCTATCATAAACCCTTGAATACTTATGAATTTGACCCCCACAATGGATATATGGCACTGATCTAAGTTGTATGATTCAGTATTTGTTCATCTTTACCTAGAGCTTGCTAAAAATTGCAAATCAATGACCTATTTTATTTTGGGATTGTGTTGTAGTTATCTCATGCTCTAAATAGTTGATAATGTCGATGAATAGCCAATTTTATTCGATATTATCCTATTATGTTGAGCTATTAAATGATATTATTTTTTATTGTTAATTTTGTTTATTATATTGGTGCAGAGGTTGTAAACACATTAAGTGATTTGATGAGCAACATATTGACTAGATTTGGATGTCCAGAAAGGATTGTGTCAGATAATGCAATGTGTTTTAGATATGAGGAATACATAGAGTTTTGTGAGAAGCATGGCACCCAAATTTCTTATTCATCACAACACCACCCACAGGGAAATGGACAAGCAGAGTCAAGCAATAAAAGCTTGATGCAGATTATTAAAAGAATCCTAGATCAGAATAAAAGGGCTTGGGATTGTAAGCTGAGATTAGCAATCTGGGAAGATAGGGTAACTGTGAAGAAGGCAATAGGTTGTGCCCCATTTGACTTGGTTTATGGGATAAATTCCAGGTTTCCCCAAAATAACTTAATGGAAATGTATAAGTTTGTCCAGATGTATGATAATGAAATTGATGATGAGATGCAATTGAGAGTGGAAGCTCTTATTGAATTAGATGAAACCAGGAGGGAATCCCAAAAGAGAAATGCAAAGTTGTAGTTGCAAGTAAAGAATCTGTATGACAAGAGGGCAACTGCAAGGAGTTTCAAAGATGGAGATTTGGTTTTAATGTGGAATGCCAGACTAGAAGATAAAGGGAAACATGGGAAATTTGATGCAATCTGGTTGGGTCCATTTTTTATTAATGGTAAGTGGGGTGAAGATTCATACTTCCTCCAAGATATGATAGGAGATCTTCTGGAACTGGATGTTCATGGATAATTCTTGAACTTATACTTCACTTGAAGCATTCTTTTCCATGAGCAGTAGTTTAGGTTTGTATATTTTATATATATAATGTACATAGTTGGGGTAGTTTTGTTCGAACAGTCCCTTTTTGGTTGTCTCTACATCTTGGTCTACTCTACCTATGATTCTGGTTTCTCACTTCATTCTAGTGGAATGAATGTCCCCACCTGGAGCCACTGATGGATCTTTAATATTTTGCTCCTTGTTTTTCACTCATGCCTTGCCTTATGTCTCTGGTCTTTCATGGTGTTCGAGTTTTCTAAGGGTTAGGGTTTTAGCCTTGTCTCCATGTAAAACCCTAATGTTTATTTCACGCTTTGGTTGGGTTCTATATTTCTATTACTTTTGATGGGGTTTTAAAACAACATATGTCATATCACTTCGTCTAGGCTGAGTCCCTTTGATTTTAATACTTTATTTCCTATGCAGGGTTTTATTTCCTAAGTCTCGACTCGATTGGCCCCATGTTTCATTTAAAAAAAATAACTTATGTCATTGTCTACCATTGGCCTAGTGATGTCCCCTCGTCATTTTTAATGAATGCATTATTTTGCAGAACTGATCAAATTCATGCTACTATTGATCAAATTGTCTTCTAATATCAACAGTTGCCCACCATTGTGTAATCGGAAGCTACAAGATTTTTAGTGATTGTAATATCGCAGATGGGCGCCACATGTCCTTTTGGGGGATGAAATTGTGTGACCGATGATCAACTACCATTTGATCTTAGTCATTCCCCACCATCCCGTGATGGCCCCACCGTTGATTGATATATCACAGGCGGTCACCACGTGTCTCATCTAATGAAGCCGAAAGAATAAAGGAAATACCATGGAACATTAATCCGACCTTAAATACATTTAAAGGCGGGTTACTAAAGTGCTCTTAAGATGCACGTGACTCAAATCGAAGGATGTGTTATAATCTTGATGGAAAAGCTGCTCAAGGGTTAACGATAGGGATGATGATTGTGTTGAAGGATCGACGACTCAAATTTAAATTTGCATCAAATATGGTTGGAATCGTTCATGCAACACGTCAGTGAGCTTTAATGGTGGATGAGATATTTACTAGCACAATTTGATTGAAATAAAATGAATTCTCCTGGTTTATGTGTGTGTCACAAAGAATTCAGGTATTTTGCGAAGAAGTTTCAGAGCCGAGAGTAAGGTTGTGAACCCTAACAACTAGAATTTGGGATTTCTACAAAAAGAGTTGTGATTTAATTTATGTGTTTCTCGGTCACTCTGTGCTTGAATTAAGGAAAAGATTTGTTGTACTGACGAGGGAGCAAACCTGAGACACAGAAAAATACTCACAAAATAGAGAGTAATATTTTATTCAATATTGTGAAACTTTTACATGCAGAGGATCACAAATCCTTGAGCTCTATGATACATGCAAAATTACAGAAGTTTCAGAAAAATTACAGACTTACAAAAAATCCCCTTTTCGCAACATGCAAACTCTTTCCCCAAAAAGTTATCCAAAAATCAAAAACTAGCCCATAAATAGCCTCTTTGTGGTTTGGAGCCAAAAACAACATTCGAGTTATGAGTTTTGGCAGTTTGGCACCAAAATTACAATTTGAAATTCTAATTTAAATTCACATTCAAAAATTAGCACATTTCTAAAGTATGCACCAACTTCTGATAGCCATAAATTTTAATCTGACCATCAGATCTTCAATGATAATACATTTTCAGAAAGCTCTCAAAAAGATGATTTTTTGTAAAGTAGGGCCTACGACATCTACTTTGGATTTTCTGCAAATTTTCGGGCCGATCCAGAACCGTTTAGTGCATCAAACTGGACTCAGAAGGTTTTTCAGGGCAAAAAGCAGAAATTGTAACTTGAATAGCTTTATAATCGTGAATGATCTTGACCTAGTTCTTTCACCAAAGTGTTTATTTTTCTGTCCTGAACATTCCCATAAATTTTTGTCTTCCCACGTCTTCAAATTCACACTTGCTAAAAATAGCAGCTGAGTAGAAAAATAAAAAAAGTAGCTCTAAAAGTTGGAAACTCTTATTCAACGAAAAGGGTATCCAAAAATGCAAAAAACATCTACAAAAAGTAAACAAAAGGAACATAAATGGAAAACATCTTTTTGGGTGATGCAAGATTGCCCTCACACCACTGGATGCTCCTGCATCAGACACCCAGGGTAATTTGAGAAGTGACCCCGTCATGTCTCAGATGGTTGAGGAAAACCCAAACGGTCAACCTCTGGTTTAGACAGCTAGGATGAATCTTCCACAGGCCTTCCTCTCCACTTCAGCAAATATTCTTCATACTACCTATTTCTAGTACTCCTTCCTATACAACTATCAAAGATTTTTTCAATCTCCTCCTTTTCTAAAGTAGGTGTTGGAATGCCACACTGCTCCATTGTTGGTACTTCCTCTGCACCACCTTCATGATACTCTGTCAAATCTAAAATATTGAACAGAAGGGAAAAATTGAATCCATCCAGCAACTCTACCTTATATGCATTCCCTGAATCATGCATCTTCAAAATTTTACAATGACTGAACATTATCTTCAATTTGTTATAGGTTCCCACTGGAAACATTTCTTTTCTCAAGTGGACCATCACTTCATCATCAATCTGAAACTCCTTATACCTCCTCTTCTAATCTACCTTTGCCTTATACTACATATTCATCTTGCTAATATGTTCTCTTACCTTTTCATGTATATCCTTGATGAGCTTTGTAGAGTCTTCGACTTTGGCACTTGTTTTCTTCTCTTATTCCATCTTCCTCAATTCTGGAGTGGTCTTGGGACTACCTCTATACACAATCTGGAATGGTGATCTACCAGTACTTCTATTTACATAATTTTTGTAAGAAAATTCTACCTGGGGTAAGATCAAGTCCCATCCCTTGGGTTTATCTCCTACCAAGCATCTCAATAGGTTACCCAAACTTCTATTCACAACCTTAGTCTGCCCATTATTTTGTGGATGGTGTGCAGAACTGAACTTCAATTATGTTTTCAACTTCTTCCACAAGGTCCTGCAAAAGTATCCCACAAATTTTGTGTCATGATCTGAGACTATACTCTTTGGCAGACCATGTAGCCTCACCACCTCTCTGAAGAACAAGTCAGCAATGTGGACTGCATCATGAGTCTTCTGGCATGGGATGAAATGTGGCATCTTTGAAAACCTTTCGACTACCACAAACAATGAGTCATTCCCTCTCTGTGTCCTTGGAAAACCAAGAACAAAATCCATACTTATATCCTCCCATGGCCGCTCTGGTACAAGTAAGGGCTGATACAACCCATTATTCTGGCTCACTCCTTTATCCATCTGACATACCTTGCAACTCTGCACAAAATTCTTCACATCTTGTGATAACTGAGGCCAATAATAATGTTCACTCATAATGTCAATGGTCTTATCCCGACCAAAATGTCCTACCATTCCTCCACCATGCTTCTCCTTTATCAAGTTCTCCCTCATGGAACTCCTTAGAATACACAATTGGCTTTCCTTAAACAACATATCATCCTGGATTATGAAATCCAGTCACTTCGTCTTGTCAATTGTAATAGGCTCCTTACAAGCTTTCCAAGCCTCTATGAAATCAGGATCTTCAGGATACAATGTCTTGAGTTCATTAAACCCAACCACTTCAATCTACACCTTTGTGAAAAATGTTTGCCTCCTACTTAAGGCATCTGCAACCCTATTCAGCTTCCCACTCCTATGCTTTAAAACAAAGGTGTAACTTTGCAAGAATTCTACCCATTTCATGTCTCTGATTTAATTTTCCCTTACTACTTAGGTACTGTAATGCTTGATGATCAGTAAATAAAAAAAACTCCTTTGGAAAAAGATAATGTCTCCATTTCTTTAATGCTTGAACTATTGCATAAAATTCATGATCATATACAAAATACTTTCTCTTTGCATCATTTAACTTTTCACTCAAATAAGCAATGGGATTACCTTCTTGGCTCATCACCACTCTAATGACACAACCACTGGCATCAAAATCCATCTGAAACACCTTATTGAAATCTTGGAAGGCTAAAACTAGTTGCTCTGTCACCTTCTGCTTCAATAGATCAAAACTCTTCACTGCTCCAATGCTCCACTTGAACTCTTTTCTATCCCCTTTCATTGTTTCAGTCAGGGGTGCACAAATACTATTGAAGTTTCTAATGAACTTTGTATAAAAACTAGCCAAACCATGGAAAGATCACACCTCAGTAGCAGTTCTTTGGGTAGGCCATTCTAGAATAGCCTTCACCTTCTCTGGGTCCATCTTGAGACCTTCTACTGAAACAACAAACCCCAAGTACACCGACTCCTTCTTCACAAAACTACACTTCTTCAGACTAATCAACAATTGCTTTTCTCTCAACTTCTCAAAAGCTCTATGAATATGCACTAAATGCTCATCCAAAGTCTTACTGAAAATCAAAATATCATCTAGATATACAATGACAAAACTTCTCAAAAACTCCTTCAGTACCTCATTTATGAGCCGCATGAATGTGCTCGGTGGATTGGTTAGCCCAAAAGGCATGACTAACCACTCGTATAGGCCCTCTTTGGTCTTGAAGGTGGTCTTCCATTCATCTCCCTCACGAATCTGGATATGGTGATATTCGCTCTTTAGATCAATCTTTGTGAAGTACTATGCTCCACTCAAATAGTCCATCAGGTCATCCATCCTTGGCAAGGGAAATTTGTACTTGATTGTTATATTATTTATGGCTCAGGAGTCTATACACATCCTCCACTCCCCATCCTTCTTTGGTGCTAGTACTGTAGGTACTGCATATGGGCTTAGACTCACTTGAATCAAACCCTTTCTCAACAACTCCTGAGCTTGTTTGTTCAACTCCTCATTTTCTACGGGAGTCATTTTGTGAGCTACCTTATTTGGAAATCTGGCTCTAGCGATCAAGTCAATCTGATGACTGATCTTTCTCATTAGTGGTAAACCCTCAGGTACGTTATCAGAAATAATCTCCTGAAACTCATTCAATAACCCAGAACCTTCTATTGGTACCTCATTACTATCTTCCTTATCCATTCTAGGAATCAATGCATAACACATACGCTCATGCTTCATGCCTTCTAAAAATTTCCTTCCATCAACAAAACAAATTCTAGCACTACTACATACCTTTTCTTCATCCTTCTTCAGGGGTTTCAACTTATGGTGGACTCCATCCTTCATTAGGGAGTAAGTGTTTGCATTGCAATCATGTACAACTCGCCTGTCAAACTGCCATGGCCTCCCCAAAAAAATGTTACATGCATCCATGGGAATGATATCATAGAGTACTTCATCATGATAGCTTCCAATCTTGAACTTCACCAGGCACTATTTATTGACCAAGACTTTGTGGTCTTTCTGCAACCAAACAATCCGATATGGATGTGGATGCCTTTCCCTTTTTAGCTTCAACTTCACAACCGTCTCTTCTAACACCAGATTATCGTTGCTCCCACTATCAATAATGACGTCACAACATTTGTCTTCACACTTGCATCTTGTGCGGAATAGATTCTTCATTTGTTTTGGCTCCTTCTCTTTAGTCACCAGGGCTCTTCTGACCACTAGGGCTTCTCCATTTTCTTCATCACCTAAATGCTCAGATTGAGCTTCCTCATCTACATGTGCAACCCTTCCACGACCTTCCAACCTTTTGTCTGTCCTTCCTTGGTGTTGTAGAAAATCATAGGATTGATGCCCTTCTTCACCACAATGGAAACAAGTTCCTTTGAAACTACCACTTCTGGGTCCTGGCCCAGATCTTCCTCATCCTCTACCTCTTTGATCACCACTGTTTTGATCACGAGGGTGGTAGAAGTTATTATTCTTCTGGCTTCGATTGGTACCCACATCTTCATTTCTCCTTTTATCCTCATTTTAGCTTCCAGAAGATCTTCCACTACCCCTTCCACTTTGACCTCCTCGTCCTTTTCGCTTACTGTCAAATCTTTTGTTCAACTTCTCCTCAACTTTCAATGAAAATTGGTATGCATCCTCAATGGTGGTCATTCTAACTAGGCTTAGCTCCTCTTGAATACTCGATCGTAACCCATTAAGATAATGGGCTACCTTCTCCTTGTTGGCCTCTACATGGCCCATTTTGATGAACATCTTGTGAATATCTTCTGTGTATTCTTTCATAGATCCACCTCCTTGCTTCAACCCTTACAATTTCTTTAGTAGATCTAACTCGTAGTCCACTAGTATGAACTGTTTCTTCAGTTTCTCGACCATGTGGTCCCAACTGCTGATCTTTCCTTTTCCTCTTCGATTTTTCTCCAACTAGACCTCTTTCCACCAAATATTGGCATGACCCTTTAGCTTCATTTTTGCAAACTTAACCCAATCTAGGTCCTCTACTTCTTCATACTCAAAATACTCTTCTAGCTTGTTGATCCAGTCGATCAACTCTTCCGGGTTCAAACTTCTAGAATAACTGGGGACTTCTATTCTAGGTCTTTTTTCGATTTTTGAAATGGCCCTTATCAACCGCATTTGATCTTGATCAATTACTTCTTCCTCTTCTATGTCTAAATCTTCCACCTCTTCTTCATCCTCACTTTCTCCTCTCCTTCCCGGGTCTAACCCTCTTCTCATTTGTTCCTGCAATGCATCAATTTGTCTCTGGAGGGCTCTAAAACCATCGACCACCAATTGATCTCTTCCACCAACATTTTTGCCACCTCTAGCACCACCACGCCTACCAAGAATCACTCTTAGAGGAATCTTAAAGATCTTGAACCCACAACCACGGTCTTGGTGCAAACTACCTCATGATCGGCGATCTGTTCACATGCTTAAAAAAATCTGCTCAGATACCACCTGTCGAGGGAGCAAACCCGAGACACAGAAAAACACTCACAAAATAGAGAATAATATTTTATTCAATATTATGAAAATATTACATGCAGAGGATCACAAATCCTCGAGCTTTGTGATACATGCAAAATTACAAAAGTTTCAAAAAAATTACAGACTTGCAAAAAATCCCCTTTTCACAGCATGCAAACTTTTTCCCCAAAAAGTTATCTAAAAATCAGAAACTAGCCCATAAATAACCCGTTTTTGGTTTGGAGCCAAAAAAAACATTTGAGTTATAAGTTTTGGCAGTTTGGCACCAAAATTATAATTTGAAATTCAGATTTAAATTCACATTCAAAAATTAGTACATTTCTAAAATATGCACCAACTTCCGATAGCCATAATTTTTAATCCGGCCGTCGGATCTTCAATGATAATACCTTTTCAGAAAGCTCTTGAAAAGACAATATTCAATAAAATAAGGCCTACAACATGTAGTTTGGCTTTTCTGCAAATTTTCGGGCCTATCCAAAACCATTTAGTGCCTCAAACCGGACTCGGAAGGTTTTTCAGGGAAAAAAGCAGAAATTGGAACTTGAATAACTTTCTAACCGTGAATGATCTTGACCTGATTCTTTCGCCAAAGTAGTTATTTTTCCGTCCTGAACCTTCCCATAAATTTATGTCTTCCCACATCTTCAAATTCACACCTGCTAAAAATAGCAGCTGAGCAGAAAAAGAAGAAAAACAGTTCTGAAAGTTGGAAACTCCTATTCAATGAAAAGGGTATCCAGAAATGCAAAAAACATCTACAAAAAGAAAACAAAAGGAACATAAATGGAAAAAATCTTTTTGGGTGATGCAAGATTTCCCTCACACCATAGGATGCTCCTACATCATGTACTTATCATAGGGCTTGTTGATAAACATTTAGGGCTATAGTTTATTTAAATTGTGAGAAATTACAATATTTTGTTCTATAATTTAGTGTCTCTACTTAGTCCTAGCTATTTGAAGTGTGAAGTTATAAGAAGCCATAGCTTGTCTGAGATGGCACCACCCAAGCAACATTCTAGCCAGATTGACTATTTAAAAAGAAACCTGTATGATGATTTCCTAGATCAATTGCCTTTGTCAACAAATGATAGAAATAAGGGATTGGTTCTGATGTGAGGGAAAATCCTGGGGGAGGGGTTAGTATACAATTTTTCCAACATAGCTGATGTTAGGGTTGCTCTCACGAGTTTGGAAATGTTTAGATTGTGGTATGGATAGAGGAATTTTCCTCACCCTTTTTCAAATGGATGGATGTATGATATGGGGAAGCTGGTGGTACCAAATGTTTTCCCTGATGTAGACCTACTTAGGACAGTAGTTGCAAGATATGACCCTGTCACACGAGTAATTAGGGATAATGATGGAAAGGTTTTTTCAAGCATTAACAAAGATGATATTCAACATATTTTTGACTTGAGTGAACCGAGTGAGGACTTGGTGCCTATCAACCTTGAGGAAATGAAGTACGAATATGCAAAGTTGAAGTCTCTTTTCAAAGCTAAATTGCTTCCACCTCATCTGGCTAGGGAAGGAGGTTCAAGATTTCATATAAACCCCAGTGACTAGGAACCTTTCAGATTAAATTGTTTTGCAAAACATTTCCTGGCCACTTTTTATTCATTGTGTCAGATTTTGTGTTTCAGTCCTGGTGCGGTGATGCCCATTGCATACATGTTCATGGGGGTGTAAATACAACACCCTAACTTCTCTATCACAAATGACTTTGCTTCTTTCTTGGCTGAGAGGATACATGAGGGGTTGTCAAAACTGTAGAAAAATGATACTAGAACTCAATTCTTTTGGTATTCTATGCTGATGCATATGTTTTTATTCAAGAATATTGACTTCTTCTCTGAGAAGATGAAATTAAGGCAATCGGTTGATGGAGAAAGATTGTCAATACAGATATGGGCTGCACATTTATCTTATAATAAGGAAAGCACTAGTTATGTGAAATTTGATAATCATTTTTCTTCCAAATTGAGTGATAGATTGATGGTGAATGTACCTAGGATTCTTGAGGAATTACATGATTTCCTCAGGCCAAAGGGGAGGAAGCTAGAATTAAAAGTCAGCCATAACTGGGGTGACATTATCCCATACCAGTCAACACTGTTTTGAGGGTATATGGTTTTCAAGGAGCCCCTCATATACTACCTCACAATGTGCCACCAAAAGTGGGGTTTGCAGAAGTTATGTGGCAGATAGGTTTCATCCATGAGGACAACCTCATAGGGAGGGGTAAGGGAACTTTTTTCCCTGATTATACAGTGGTATCTGATTTTTCCTTTTCAAAAGGAGGTTAGGTGCACTTTGACAAATTCTTTGAGGATTATCATTTGAGATGTGGTCCTAAGTGGTAGCATGATCTTGAGGGTTTCTTTACCCTTTTTAGACAAAGAATAAATGCTAGCAAGTTTGTGCATGAGTTCAACTTTCTTGAGGACCTAATCAGAAATGAGTTCGACCTAAATAAGCAAGAGTTGAACAAGGAGAAATAGATAGCTTATGATAAGCTATTAGATATTGTGCATAAAATAGATCCAAAATATGATCCACTATTGGAGTTCAGTCCCCACCATAAGAAAATTGATTTTCTGATGGATAACTTCAAAGAGGTTATGGGCACTTTGAGAATGAAAAAGGTAAAATTAGAGCTGAGTCTGTGTGTAGAAGAACAAGGTGCAAAACCATTTGAAACATGGCCATCATACCAACCTACAGAAAAGTGGCCGATTTATAGGAGAAAAAAGGATAACAACAGTGATGAGGAAGAAGTGGATAGAAAGGGGAAGCAAATTATGAAGTTTCCTTCACAACCAGGTCCAAAATTCAAAGTGCTTGGGGCAATTAAGATCATTGATTGAGAGTAATCACTAGAAGATAGTCCCCATCACCACCATATAAGCCAAGCCCTAAAAGGAAAATAACTGATCAACCATAGGAGAGTTTGATGGATGAAATTATTGTTACTAATCAGGACATGCAGGTTGGTATTCATTCCCCTCCTAGGCCAGTTGAATTGGTTTTATTTGATTTATATATGAAAGGAAAAAGTGTACAAGATGCAAGAATGGAAGCATGCGAGGAGTTTCTAGATGAAAATGCATTTGTAAAGACTCTTGTATCCTTGCAATTGGTATGGAGGATGAAGTTTGAAGAATATAAAAATAAATGTAAAGAGAGAAGAGAACTAATACTTGACAGGTCATACCAAGAGATTGATGAGGAAGTGAAAGCTGAATTAATGGAAGAATTTAAGAACATCACTCCTCAGGAAGGCAGAAAATTGGTGAATCGGGCTGGTGTATTGATTCTGCCTGAATGGGACATTGCAGATGCAATGGCCTTTAATGCTATTATGAAGTCTAAGCATCCCTTGCAAGAATTTGAAGAAGAAGTCAAGGAAGCACTTCAAGATTCTGCTTTCAGTGAAGATTATGAAACCTTGGCAATTTGGGAATTGGCCCCACAAGGGAGAAAACAAAATATTACAAACATTAATCTAAATTTCAGAGGGGGATTAATAATAAAGAGAGATTCAAAGACCTCAACCACCAAGGCCATTAGTTTAACTGTGAATGTGGCCAAATTGGCCCAAAAGACTGATGAAAGGGAGGATGCTGAAAAGAAAATCCTAATGGAGAAGTATAACCTTTTGATTGAAGAATACAACAAGATGTAACAGTGGAATGTTGAGTTGCAAACTGAGGTGGAAAGGTTAAAGTATAGACAGATTGGGGAGACATCAAGTTCTCTAGGGACCAGCACATTACTTTCCACAACAGGGTCAATGCCTCTTGCTTCTTGAATTGTTTCCACACCAGGGTCTCCTAGTCAGAATCCTGCCTTCACCCCTTCTTTAGAGGAAATTGATGAAGAAACAAAGTGCTATGTTGATCCTACAAAGAAGAAGTTCTTGCAAACAATTGATGAGTTACATGCATCTTTGAGGGTAAGTGAGGAAGGATCTCTTTCAAAGCAACAAGATATTGTTACTACTATTTTAAGGCATTTGAATGAAAAGGTTCATAATAAATTTATATCTATACATTCTTTATATTCTTTGCTATCATATGCAATAAAGAATATTGATAGGGATCAGGAGGTAGTGATACCATTAATTGAAAATTGGAACCCTAGGGCTAGTGATCTGGATGTCATGTATAAGGCCTCAAGGTTTGATACAAACAATAGGTCCCAATCATTAAAGTCTACTCAAGTGTTAGTAAAATCATTTCAAGGTTTTCAAACCTTACTAGATGACTTGAGTAGGAAGATTAGCGAGTTGGTGAAGAATTTCAGTGATTGGGGTAACACATTGTTACCTGATATAATTGATGAGCAGGGGAAAATCAGTCATTCCAGCAGTGGCAGGGTCAGGCAGGTGAGGTCATCAATGATCAAATTAAATTAATTTGTGATGACTCAGATTATGACTTATTGGTGAGATGTATGGATAAAATCATTATTACCAGCTCATTTTTGGAATCTTTTCAAAGAGATGCAAATCAGGTAGCAGTAAAATACACACCTTATAATGTCAAGGTGAATGAGGTAATTAATTTTGACTGGTCAACTGATGAAGAATATCAGAGGTGGGTAAATAAATATTTGACTAAGGACTCAGAATAAAAGAATGAATTACTAATGGGTGGAAAATCAGATGCTGCCATTACAACGACCTCCAGTTTTGCTTTGATGGTAGTATCAGCTTGGGTTTCTTGTGGTTTTTTGTTGTTGCCTCAATTTTCCTCAGCTAACATGATGAATGGGAATATTATCTAGGGTGATGGTTGTTGTAACAATTTTTGGAATATCACCAGATGCTTCATTTGGCTAGTGACATGTGTACTTTCTTGCCTAATGCTTGTTTGCTCCTTCATTTTTTATAAGAAGGATTTCAAGGCCAGAAGTAAGGGTTAGCAAGTTAGATAATTTTTGGTTGATTCTAGGTGAAGTTGTAGAGCAAATTGTAAAGTCCGATAGTTTTAGAGAGAAATACAATTTATTTTCTGAGTTATTTTGTAATTGGTTTTGAATTCATGGGGATTTAATGTTGTGTAACAGTACTAGAATTTGAGTTGAAATGATAAATTCAAACTCATGTCTCTCCACTGTACATGCATATCTGAATTTTGAATAAGATGACTAAGGGTTGTTTCATTCATCTCACTATTGTGGTGTGTATAATCCTTATTTTAGCTTTAATTCAAGGAATTAATTAAACTGATTGAATGGGATTATAGGCAGATATGTTTTGTATAAGGATTTGATAAGTAGTATTGGGTGAGAATGCATACTTATGAAATTGTAATGCAATATTATTAGGGATCTTATAAGTTATATTTTATGCATTAATTTTTTCATAAAACTTTAGATGCTTATGAATTTGACTCCTGCAATGGATATATAGCACTGATCTAAGTTGTACTTATTTGTGTAGTTCAATAATTGTTTGTCTTTTCCTAGAGCTTGCTACAAATTGCTAATTAATGACTATATTTTACTATGGATTGTGTTGTAGTTATCTCATTCTCCGCATAGTTGATATTATAGGTGAATATCCAATTTTATTTGATATTATCCTATTGTGTTGAGTTATTCAATGGGATTACTGATATCTGTTAATGTTGTTTATGATATTGGTGTAGAGGTTGTAAACACATTAAGGGATCACCCTCCCGCGTCTTGCAGAGCCCAAAGTGTAGGAGGCTTTTTAAAGTCCTCATTAGTTGGTCTAGGTCCTTCGAGTTGACCTTGATTGGAACTGGTAATCCCATAAGTAGATTAGAAGACCAACTTGGTTACAGTGTAATAAACAAACCAACACCCTCTACCTTTAACCCTAAACCCTTAAACTCTAAACCCTTAAACCGTCTACCCTCTATCTCTCTCCCACTCTAAACTCTAAACCTTTCCTTGTATTCTTTTATAATTTTCATTATTCTTATTTATTTTACACTTACATTTACAAATACACATACATATGCATTTACTGTTTTCATTTATTTCTCATGTAGTTTAATAGTTTGATCGATTTCATATTATGTGTTGAAGACTTTAGAATTTCAATTACATTAATTTATGGATATGTTGTATCTATAACACTACAAAACCATATGCTCTTTGCATTTACACTTGCATTTAGATTTATATATGTGCATTTATTGTTCTAGGAGAGCATCCAATAATTGCATTTACATTTAAATTTAAAAATACATATACATACATACATACATATATATGTGTGTGTGTGTCTGTATCTATATAGTTTATATTCAGTATTCAGAAACAACCCATTAGGTCTACACATGGATAAAAATTCATAAAATAAAATCTCTCATACATGTTTTGTTGAAACCTAGGCTTGAACCTCTCATTTCACATGCTTTTCTTTACAAAACTCTTGAGGACAGTAGCTATACCTTCTTTATTCCTCATCCTACGCCCTATTCATGCATCCTACAATTACAACAGTATCCATGGGGCCTCCTAGACAAGCTTCAGTAATCACAAAAAGTGTAAGAGCCCCTTTTATATCATGTTTGGACTACAAAACCCTCAAAAATAGGGTAACCGGGCTGTATGCAAAGACATGAAGCTTTCTAGCTCAAATCAATTCCTTAAGCCCTTAAATTAGATTCAAATCAAAGATAACACATATCTTCATGACCTAGAATTGATTTCACATCAAAATATGGCTGCATGTGACTATATAGTGCTGCATAATAAGAAAAATACAAAAATTTGAAGAAAAACATAGATTTTTTGAATGTCAAGAGCTTGTATTTTAAATCCTCAACCATCAACAACCATTACAGTGATCACTTTATTCCTTTTAAGGCCTTTACATGTCAACCACTAAACAACCACCTCTACAATTGACTTTTTAATCTTTTATGATCACATGATTCAACATAAAACACACTAATTTCAAGGTTAACATCACTATTGAAATGTTTTAATTTTTTGACCTTTCGAACATTAAAAAGTACATCACTAAATTAATTATGTAATGGGATAAAAATTAAAAAAATCATGAATTAATTATGTAACCATGTAAGTCAAATATGATTCTATCGAGAAATTAAAATCAAATAGATAATATATTCACATAACTTATACATTTCAATGTCATTGATCTTTTTCTACATCCAACTTTTTGTCTATATCATCCAATATAGATTTAGCATTGTAAGGATTGGTCATATCATCATCATCGTCATCGATATCAGTTTTGATAATGTCATCATCCACATGGTTATCATATTCATGAACATTAACTCCTACATCATGATGATCTAGTTCCTCCTCTTCGATATTTTTGTCAGGGACATCATGAACTAACTATTGGTCCTGATCATCATCTACATCATCTTCTAGTTCTTCGGTATCTTCTTCTTCCACCACATTATACTTTACCAACCTTCCTCTTGGATCATGTCTAACAACAAATGACCAAATCGATTTACCTAGAACCTTTGAGTAAAATATCTGCTCACATTGGCTTGGAAGAACATAGGGATCATTTTCAGCTCGCTCTATCAACCTTGTATTAACCATGGTAAATCCATTATCATGTTTAATAATAGTTCTCTTAGGATCATTTTCATTCAATCGTAGTTTGTACCATAGAACAAAGAACATAATTAATCTAAAGGAATTAAAGTCACACTCAAGTATATCATCCAAAATCCCATAGTATCAATTTTCTAAGACTTCTGGATGTATGTCAATTCTACATGAAACATTAGTCACTTGGAAGACTACAGTTATACCAGAATCACAAGTTTTCTTCATGTCATCCAACATTTTGATTCAAAGTTTATGACCATTGCACCACATAGCCTTGTGGTGTTTCACCTACAATATGTCAAACATGTAAAAATTATTGCAATATCATCCATTGATAAACATATTTATTCTTGGTCGAATGTATGCAAAGAAAACAATCTCAACATATATATACATCAATATAATTAAAAATAGTTAAATAATATGGGTGATTAATATATTTATATGTACCTGTTTATCTCTTAAACCATATGCTAAATCAATTTCCCTTTGTGTAACATTGAAATCTCTATTACAATAAGCTTCTTTAACCAATGAAGCCACACCTTCCCATGTTAATGCGCGACCAGATTGTTGACATCATTCAATCCATACCATCATCCAATCAATATTGTTGGCAACGTACAAATGTAGTGCATCCCACTCTCGACCAACTGTATAAAAAAAAATTGAAATTCACAAATGACGTATAATTAGTTAAATACCACAATATACAACCTTAATTTATAATTGATGTATATTGAAGATTAAAAATTAAATAAGTACAATATACATAAAAATGATATGTAAAATGTATTCCAATTAATCTCCATGACCATCTTATCATTACCTCTCACTTTCCTCAATCTACCTTTCCCCATCAAGTACTCCCCTTCGAATTTGTTAATGGAGTTGGGATCCCAAATGTGATCTACATAGATCTTTGCTGCAAACTTAGAAATATATTAACTAATGTACACTATGGTCTAGTATACCATACATTCCTCCACCATAGAACCCTCAGGATGTGTTCTTTGTCTAACCAAATCCTTCAAAAATTTCAAGTGCCTCTCAACCATCCACATTGACCTTGTGTGTACAGGTCCACACAATTCAATCTCCTCAACCTGGTGTATGAGGTAGTGTTCTTATGCATTGAAAAATGTTGAAGGAAGACACTTTTGCATTTCACACATTAGACAAAGAATTTTTCTCTTCCAATAATTTATATCTTCTTTATGGATTTCTTTAGATGACAACCATCTACAAGTGATTCAAGGTGCAAATATATTAACAATATTTAACAAAAATATACAGTATATTACATAACAAGTAAAACAAATAGAAATTATAAGATGTATAGAATGAATTGAAAAAATCTCGCTACTTACCTCATGTATTTTCCAAGATCATATATAACTTGCTTGACATTGTTGTCAAAGTTGTCTGGGAGAGATAGAGGTAGAACATACTGCAACAATTATAAAATTATCTTTTCAATATTTTTCCAAAAGTAGTAAACACAATACACTGAAAAGTACATGCATTATACAAGTGGGTATGTGCAGGATCATGATGGGCTAAAAAGTGGCAATATTATGGGTATTTGTAGGGTATGTGGCTGATGAATTTTTTTAACCCAAAATTGAATAAACGAAGAGGTTTTTTAGATGATATTCTCAGCTTTTTCACCAATATAAATTATGCTTTAATTTGAATTTAATAAATTATTATTATTTATTTTCTATTAGAATTATGACTAAAGTCATGATCAATAGGCTAATTGAAAAAAATCTATAACTTTCAAATGGTATCACATTTTTTGAATTTGAAACATGTGTCACATTCTATGCTTCACATACTATAGGATTAAAAAAAGAAAAAAAAAATTTCATGAAGTTTTGACCAAGTTAAGGTGGTCAGACATACGAGTTTTTATATTTTTTAAAAGTTGTAATAAAAAATTCATAATTAATTATTTACTTGGAAAAAAATTTAAAAAAAATGTATCACATCCAGACATGAGTCCTCGACTTATATGTAAAATCTTAAAAAAAAATTATCATTTTATTATGGTTAGGGTGGTCAGACAGACACCTACTTCTTATTTTTTTGCTGAAATTTAAGTACTACTGCATTGAAATTTCAAATTTTCACCAAATAGATTTTATTTATTTTTAAATAAAACCTAGTAGTTTAGAAACTACATTCAATTTTCTATAGATTCTATTCTTACATATTTTTGAAATAATATAGATAACTTATTCAAATTTTTAGGTTAAGTTGCCTAACACTGATTTTTTTGAATTTTTTGCCACTTAAGGGCCTATTTTTTCCATGATGATCTTGCACATACCCAAGTGTATATAATATACTAGAATAATTACCTTAATGAAAGTATTCCAATCATGCATTTTCATCCCTAACCCAAATTCACCTTTCTTTATTATTATATTGTTTATGTTCGCAGCAAATCCTATGGAAAATCAAATTTTTCATATGAGTTCTTTTATAGCATTGCTTTGCTGCTCTATTAATAACCAAAGAATGTCACTTATATCAATTTTTTCTCCATCGCTATTTAATTGAATGACATTTTTCATTGCATGATTTGCTTCCTGAATGTCACTACAAATTTTGACAATTTTTTCTTTGTCATTCCTTCCATCCAATATTCTCCATAACGTTTCTATTATATTCTTTCTGATATGCATTGTATCAAAAAAATGCACAATTTGTAGCTGCTCATAGTAGGGCAACCTACTAAATTGTCTAGGATAAATTTTTAGTCCATGTGGAAGCCATCCATTAATTCCTTGATGACCTTCATGAAGCATATAAGTTAAACAAATTAACAATGACAATCATTGTCAATTACAATATGAGTAAACACAACACAATATAAAAATATAAATTCAAAACATATCATATATGATAGATAAACAATTTTATCCAATCTATAACCTTGACGATTAATTCTATTATATTCCAACTTCCATAGGCGAGGTGTCATTCTTCTTAGTTTTGATGTAGTCTCATCTTTCCCATTGAAAATATGTTTTTAAGTAGTTCGATACTTATGATTTCTATGGAGGAAGTTCCTATACTCATTAAACACCCGCTTTCCTAAACTTGTTGAACAACGAGATTTCATCTTTGGACCACAAATTGGACATGCAAATTTTCCCTTTGTTTGAAGACTTGTAGGATCATATATAATTAGACTAAATATGTCAATTTTTATAATTATATATAATGAATAGATTATTTTAAAAACATGCATGATATTTACTTCATCAAATTAAGTATTGTTAAAGTGCAGTCGAACATTATAACATACCACAAAAATGTGTTAGACTTGGGGCATTATGAATTGTCCATACAAGCATTACATGGAATTGAAATTTTCTTTGTCCTATTAGTCTAGAGACATCATACATAGTGACACCATTCCATAACTTTAGTAACTCATCGATAAGAGGCCTGATATATACATTCATATCTTTAACTTGGTACTCACCTAGTTGAATTAATATAAACATTACATAATTATTATAACCATTTTACAGAAATATATATAAATTAATATAAATGACTATTGAATGAAAAAAATATAAGTCATTATACAACAAATAAGACAAATGATATGCTACTACGTTAAATAAAATTGATGTAAACAAATACCTGGAAGAATCATTGACAAAATTATGTGCTCCCTCTTTATTGACATCCATGGAGGAATGTTATTGTTGATAAAAAAAAATAGGCCACATTAAGTAAATAGATCTTAGCTCTCCAAATGGATTGAAACTGTTTGCTCCCAATGAAATTATGAGATTACGAGGTTCTTCTTTAAAGTGTGGCCATTTTTTCTCCATTTCCCTAAATTTAGAACTATTTGCAGACATTCGAACAATGTCATCTCCACTTCTATTTCATGAATGGTAAACCATAAATTGTGCTAAAATTTTGCACCTAAATAATCGTTGCATATGTGGAATAATAGGAATATAACAAAGAACCTTGCGAGGCACCTTTTTTGTTAGTTGATCTATTCAATATCTAATTATATGACATTTTGGACATTCTGTTGCAAATTCCTGTTGTTTATGATATATAATATGATCATTGGGACATGCATCTATTTCTTAATACTCCATTCTAATATCTTTCATAGTGGCAGATAAATCTCAATCTGAGTGAGGTAAAATATTTGATGGTGGTAACAAAAATTCACTAATCAATCTACAACAAAAAATAATTTGTTAATACAAAGAATATTAATGGTACATATTTCATCATTTATTTACTAGTGATTAACTAACAAGAATTAAAATAGATAAAAAAATATGACATATATGACATACCTTAACATCCATGAGATTGCTATGTTTGATAAACCATTCATAACCTTCAAGTTCAAAAACAACAATACAACAGAGAGAAGAGTTGTTTGGGAGCCTTCATAAAGGGGCTTGTATGCCTTCTCAAGTACAAGTAAATCATGAACATTATCAAAGTCATTATAATCATCATGATCAACTTTGCCACTAAATGTGTCATGGATCAATGTATTCGTACCATCATCTTCAAGTTTGTTTTCTAATGCATGATCATCTTCTTCCATAGGATCATTAACTTCATCTTCGATATTCATAGCATCATGTTCATCCACTTGCAAAACCACATTCTCTGGTCTGTGATAATCCATATCATCTTCCCTAGGGCACCCCACCTTTATAATAATGATAGACACAAATAAACCATGATCATGATCAAGTGATTATATATATATATAATGTTAAAACGATATAAACATTTACAAATTCAATTAATATAAACACATATAATGAACAACATACCAATTGATGATAATCATGCCCCCCTTCAATATGACCATATTTCCTACAATGTTTCTCAGCTGTTGTGATTAAAAGTCATCTCTTCTTTAAGCCCTTGCAATTATTGCAAGGACAATAAAATTTTCCATCACCCTTTCTTTTCAATCTAGCCCACAATCTATCAAGTGTCTCTTCTTTTTGTTTTGGACTAATATTATCTGACATGACTTTCCTTTACCAAGCTTGACTATTTAGATCTTCAAAAAATATCAAACTCACACTCCAATAATTTTTATTCATAGATAGGTAACAAAACCTAATAATGTTGATATTTTACACCAAATTCTTTTGGCATGCAACCACCCTTGCAAAAGAGAAGATAGTCTGAAGTTAATGACCCCAAAAAACACTTTAAAATTTTAATTTTGAAACTTATTAAATTCTGATTTTACTATGATTTCTAACCATTAAGACTCCTAAAATCAGAATATTGAACTTGATCGCAAACTTCCTACAACGATGGAGGTAGCGAGCTAGTAAGAGCAAGTGACCAATTCCTAAGGAGCAAAAAGTCGGAATCATCAATGCTAATGTCAATATGGATTTATTATTTTAGTTAAAGATGCAATGTTTCACTTCTTATGACAAGCTTATCCCTAGGGCCCTCAACATTGAGAGAGCCCTAATCGCACAAGGAAGCACACACTAGTAGAATTTGGAAAATAAATGACTAGGTGACTAAAAATGTTAGTCACAACAACTAAAAATGACTAAATTTTGCTCATTTTTTGCAACTTAGCTATAAATGAGTAAATAAATTACTAGTTTGGTCATTGATTAAAAATTATTTAGTCACACAAATAAAAATGACTAAATAGTTAGTCATTTATTAGGTCAGAATCCATTTGAATAAATCATTTAAAGAATCAAGAATATAGCCCGCCAAAATACTCTAAGACTTTAATAAACATACCCTAAATTTTTTGTCCAAATCTTATTTTCAGGCGTAGCCCACCAAAATGGAGTTTTCATTTTAATAAACATACTCTAAAAACCTTCGTCAAAACATTATTTTCAAGCATAGACCACCAAATTGGAGAAGTGTTTCTGTAAAGAATGACAGAGAACGGTGAGGAGATTTGCATGAAAGGAGGCATAGGATTCATTGCTGCTTATCTCATTCCTGCTCTGCTCAACAAATCTTACATTGTTCCCCTTACTATTTGTAATCTAGTTATTTACTTAAAATATATTTGCATAATCTCAAATTCCTTTAGAGGATTTTGAAGTATCAATGTATTGTATATAGGGTTTATAATGATTTCTTTTAATTAAAAAAATAAATAAATGATGTATTTCCCTATAATTAGATAATGTGATCTCCTAAATCTGCCCCAGCACACTATCCTCTTTGGCACTGTATTCATTACTCTAGCTACTAGGGTTTTGCATGTGACATCTTTAATATCTTCATGACCGTGGCTTTTAAATAGATCTTAGTCTTTGCTTTAATTATTTTTATGGTAACCCTTGAGTTCCATAATCCACCTTCAATCTCTTGTAAGAATGGTGTCTTAAGCTAGACTGCATAGTATGCATATAAAGCAAGTCCTTCATACCTTCCATTGTTCCAAACCATCACTCACTACCTTGCTTAAAATGTTGCCTCCATAAGCACAATAGCATGTTTTAAAATCATGGTTGCAGTGATTGACCATTAAGGTCACCACTTTCATCATGAAGATACAATGAGATTTTTGTCTTCAAACTCTAGGAATTATGCAAGATAACATTGTGAATTGTTTGTTGTGTATGATTTAATTTTCTTACACATTTACTACTTTGCTAACTTCCTTTAAGACTAGGTATTGCACCCTCAGCTGCAAGCTCAAACAACTCACTCACTATCACTTGAAGATTCCTTTCATGAGCATCCTTCTATAAAATCAAACTATGCCCTATAGACTGCCTACTTACTATAGGGGACTCATTGTTTCATGGAATTGTAGTTCTTAAGATCCTTCAACCTTATTGACACTACTTCATAGTCCACAAGGTATTATTCACTATTCTCCCATCTTTTATGAGTCTCATAACACTACTCAAACATGTAATCCACTACCTTCATTATACATTAATGGCTAGGAAGAAACATTGAACCTATAATTACCACTATTACTTCATTTGGAAAATAATTCCCTGATTGCATTTTCCTTGTCTAACACTACCAAAAGTATTTGAAAAACCCTTAAGGTCAGCAAGGGGGTAAGGAAACTCACTGTTAAGATCTCCACTTTACTATGCAAGGTTTGAGCTTTATTATCTTGTGACTTCTTAGCCTCTTTTTGGCTATCACATCTCAACTGACTTCCATTCTTCTTACTGTAGATTGCATTTACAAATGCCACTAAGCTATATAGTGTGTTTGTTATTGGCTACAATCGTTGGATTGCAAGATTTTGTTATTACCTACAATGTCTCAATCTTTCTGGTATTGCAACCTCATTAATCTACTATAGTTATTGTTTATGTTTCTATGGAGGCCTAGGGTTTGTACCCTAATCATGCTCTTACCAATGCATCTATTGGTAATAAAAAAACAACCTTAAATATTGGGTCAAAAAATTAGTTGTCTTGACAAAGTTGTGGTATGATCTTGGATTGTAGCCTAGAGTGTGTGGGAAGCTTGGGTTTGATCATTAAGGTATGTAAACCTGATCAGGAAAATGTATCCTATATATCATAGGTCTTGCTTTAATACTTTCCATATTGGTTATTAGCATATCACATTATTATAGTTTGTGGTAACCCAAGATTGCATTCAAGTATGCAAAAAAATTGGCTTTTAGTTTAAGATATACACTTTTAAGTAACATTCATAAGGTTTAGAAAATATTGATCACTCTCTAGAATAGCCCATTAAACATGGGTTGTGCTTGAATGCACTACATAATTGATATAACACAACCACTCTGCATATCAACTAGAGTTATAGACTCTTTATTACAGCAAGAGGTAATCACTCTTCGATTATGCTATAATTACATCCTAATCTATTAAATTTGAGACAACTTGAATGCACCCAATGATGATTGACACCTACATTATACAACCTGAATTAACTACATTCTATGATTGCCTCCATTTCTATCACAACATAGCCACATTAAATTTGGGTCACACATGAATGCATCTTGTATTTGTTATAACACATTTGTGCCACATTACCAATAGAGTTATGGATCACATAATTATAGTCACAAGAATTTGTTCCTTGGTTGTGATCTTATGGTGATTCCACACAACAAAATCTGGACATGAAATTCTCAAAACCTTAAACCTCTGAAAATGAAATCTGATGAGATGTTGCTTTAAAATATAATTTTCAAACTTGAAACTATAAATCTGACTTCACAACTAAATTCTGCAAAAATACAATGAATATCCTCAACCTAGCGATATCTTCTTGAATTTTTCTAATTTTTTCCAATAAAATCGTCCTTAGTTCTCCACAGACTATCTCAAGTAGAGAAAAACACTATCGCAATAAATCAAGCGTGAACTCACTTTTCTTTATGTCGGCCACAATTTGATTTTTTTCTATTTTTATGGTTTGTCAAAATTTTGACGAAACTGATAGTTGACATTTCGATGAAACCCAGGTTCATCAAAATTTCGATGAACATCGAGGATAAACTTTCAAAAAAATGAAAATTACACATCAAATTTTACAAGCACTCGATGATACATCAAATTATACATATTTCGTTGGACATTTTCGTTGGATTTTGTAGTCAAATGAGTTAGTGGAATCTTTATTTTTACTCAACCATGCCACTAATCTACAACCAAGAAAGAATACACCACCAATTGTACTCTTTTTTTCATCTACACATCTAGCCCAATCTACATCTATATAAGCACTTAGAGTAAAGTTAGTATCTCTAGGATACCATAATCCATAATTCAGAGTGTCATTCAAATATCTAAATATTCTTTTAAACATAAGCAATATGTGTTTCCTTAGGATCTTTTTGAAATATAGCCACAAAATAGACAACATTCATAATATTCGATCTAGTAGTAGTCAAATACAATAGTCCACCAATCATAGATCTATACTTGCTCTGACCAGCCTTACGTGAATCATCATCTTTACCCAATTTACAACTAGTCGCCATAGTACATATCAATTTGGAACCATCCATCCCAAATTTCTTTAACATCTCATTCACATACCTAGACTATGTAATAAAAATTCTTGTCTCTGTTTGATTAATCTATTGCCCAAGAAAGAAATTCATCTCTCCAAACATAGAATTTTCAAATTATTTCAGCATCTCTTTCACAAACATCTTGCACATATGTTAATTTCCTCCAAATATAATGTCATCAACATATACAACTGCAATCAATATTTTGTCATTTTCAATCTTAAAATATAGATTACTATTTGTTGTAAGTTTTTTGAAACCTTGTTGAATCAAATACCTATCTAACCTTGCATACCAAGCTCTAGGAGCTCACTTCAATCCATATAAATCTTTCTTTAGTCTACACACCATATCTGGTTGCTCTGACAATTGGAATCCTTCTAGTTGTTCCCTCTAGACCACTTTCTCTAGCACACCATTCAAAAATGCTAACTTGACATCCATCTAATAGACCTTAAAGTCTTTATGAGTAGGAAATGCTAAGAACATCCTTATAGCTTCCATTCTTATTACCAGAGAAAAATTTTCTTTAAAATATATTCCTTCTACTTTTGAGTAACCTTTACACACAATCCCCACTTTGTTTCTAGCCACTTCTCCATTCTCATTAAGATTATTTTTGAATACCCATTTTTATCCAATAATGTTTTTTATCCATCTTTCTTGGGAAAAATTCCCAAGTTTGATTCTTCTCAATCTGCATAAGTTCTTCTTTCATGGCTTCCATCCAATGTTCATCTTTACATGCTTCACTTACAGTCTTTGGTTCAATCTTAGAATATAAACATAGATAAACTTTAGCAGTATCTCTCCTTCTAGTTAATACTCCTTTAGTCTTATCTCAAATAATCTGAATTTCTAAATGATTCTTTTGCACATATCTAGGCATCTTAGGTGACACCATTAGAGCATCTTCTTCTATTTCATTCTATTCATTATGCTTCTCTTTCTCATGATTTTCCTATTCTTCCACAATCTCTTCTATTCTTACACAATCAGGTTTATCAAATACATATCCATCAATGTCAAGTGAATTCTTCACTGTCTCATCAACCATGAAATTTTCACTTTCTACAATCTTCCTCGGTCTTTTATTGAAACATCTATAATCTTTTGTTTTAGTAGAATATCCAAGAAAAATTCGTTAATCATTTCTTGCACCAAAATTACCTAAAGTTTCTTCATCTCTTCTAATATAACATTTCCTTTTGAATACCTTGAAATACTTAAAGGTAGGAATTCTTCCAAACCATAGCTCATAGGGGATCTTTATACTATTTTATCTTGCTTGAGCTCGATTGAATACATACACAATAGTATGAATAGCTTATTTCCAATAAAATTATAGTAAACCAACCTCAGTAATCATTGATCTAGTAACCTTTTGAACTATAATGTTTTTCCTTTCAATAAATCCATTCTACTAAGGAGTTCTTAGAGTAGATACATGTCTTCTTATTCCATGGACTTCACAAAACATATTAAACTCATGGGAAGTGAAGTATCCACCTCTCTTAGACCTTAAGCATTTTATACTCAAGTTTTCTTTAGTTTCAACCATAGATTTAAATGTCCTAAATCTATCTATGCATTTAATTTCTCTCTGAGAAATGTAACACATGTATATCTAGAATAATCGTCAACAAAATTATAAAGTTTCTTTCACCTTGTAGATTGCTCACTCTTGTAGGACCATAGAGATCTATATGAATTAAATCCAGTAGTCTAGTAGTAAACTATTCCTTTTATTTATAATGGCTTCTTGCTTGCTTTACAAACTGACAATTATTGCAGATACTATACTTAGTTATATCGAACCTCAAATAATCATAAACCATTTTTCCATCCATTCTAGACCTTCCTCAAGTGATTAAGCTCTTCACCAAGGAACTATTGAATACCCAAGATATTGAGAGGGGGGATGAATCAATATCTTCTTAAACTTATTGAAAAAACACCATCCAATTACTCTAACGCATGTAACAGTAAGAATGAGCAAGAGCATTAACAAAACATAAAAGCACATAACACATGAACACTAGGTTTTTTACATGGAAAACCCAAAATGGGAAAAACTGCGATGAGGATTAGCTGATAATATAGTATAACCTAATATAAGATATTACAAAGGGTGGCTCACTACCAGGACTCACTATAAAAAATGAGAGGCTCACTACCTACAAATATACAATATAGAAATGGATTACAACCAGAATATCAATTGATAAAGTTACACTAAACAAACGTTGATCCAGTTCCTTTGATACTCAGTAAACTGACTTTACACACTTCATCATCCTTGCATACTTGTCTGTCCACTTTCACTTCTTCATATAATCAATCTCAAAACTATCCAATATACACCTAATTCATCCACAAGCATCAATTAGGCCATCCTAGTTAAATGTATCCCTTATTCACCAAAAAGATTAACTATTAGTTTCAAGCTTGTACAAAAATTTTCCAAAAACAATTCAAGCATGTAGTATGCTACAATATACTGGAATGGACCTAAGATATGTCACAGATACATTCACAACACAAAATCCATTCATTATAACATCAACTATTCGTTAGGTCAGCCAAAGATGAACCTAATAACAAAATATAAGAATAGAATAATTCCAAATCACCATACGAGCACCTATGCACATGAGATTTTGAACTTACAAGATTCTAACATCCAAAGAACATTTCCCAAAATTGCAAGTTATGATGTTCATTAGCGGAGGATAGGGGACCAAAATACTACAGGATAATAACTGTCATACCATTTTATAATAGCGGATCAAGATTGAACTTGTAGTTGTAACTCATATAACATCGTGACATCAATGACAACATAAAAGTTGCATAATGATATGTTCTTCATTCTTCGAAGAATATCCCCCTTTGTCATTAATGGAAACATGTTCCAAAAGAATGTACAAACCATCTATGTGCAACACACTCTCCCATTTTCTCTTCATGACCTTCTCTCCCCCTTTGACATCAAGGACAAAGGTTGGTCCAAAAATATGAAAACTAAAAAAAACATTACCCAAAGGATGGTTAGCTTTGAATCTCCTTCTGAATACCTTTCTATGTGCTACCTTTTCATTCTCCCAACTCTTCTTAGTAGATATCAACATTGTATTCAAAGATTCTAATTCCATCAGACTTTATTCTGTATCATCTAGAGTGCATGGATTCATATTGATGTTTTCTATTTTTTTTGCATTTTCTAAAGCATTAGCCACCAGAGTGTACTCCATTCGCACAAGGTTTCCTAACTAACTGAATCTTCTGATAATGTCTTCATTCTGCTTTTGTAGAATAAATAATTTCTCCCTATGAGTAGTGATAGCATTCTAATTTTTCATGTCTCTATATTTAGATGCACTATATGTACTAGAAATAGCTATCAACTAGGACTCAATGGAGTCCATGAGAAATTTGATACTCTATTTGACATCTGGCCACTTTATGCAATAATTAAATATAGTATTTTCTTTAGAACCACAAGCTTGCACAACTTCCAGGCTCTTTTCAACATTGGTGTGTGCTAGAGCACACTTATCATAAAGTTATAAAATCCTTTTCTCTACCATTTTCTCGTCAATCTCTTTCCTAGTCTTCTCACCAAGTCTGAAGGCATACTCCTTAAAGGAGTCCAGTAGAAGTTTCAAATTCTCTACTTGAGTGACAAATGTATCAATTGATATACTAGGGGTGGCCTCCTATAAATCTTTAAGGGAATCATAAATAATCTATGTCCCCTTTTTTATATGCTTCCAAAATTTATTTTCTTCCAAATGCATGCAATGTATCCCCTAACACCAATTTATGAATGGGAGATATCTTGTCCAAATCCACACTACCTTGAACCATGGGGAGTTGTAGAAGTTTTGGAGGAATTACAGGTTGGAATGTTATTTTATTGGATAAAAATCCTTTTAATACATCATAACTATAGGAGGATACTCCAGAGGACCTTTGTGATTCCATAACCTTCTTTTGATCTTCTTCATTCTTCTTGGAAGACTCCTCATTTATTTTTCTTCCTCTACTCTTCCTTCTTCCTCTGCTTTATCTTCTTCTACTACTTTTTCATCTTTATCTCTTTCTTCTTCATTCCTTTCACCTTCATCTTTATCTTTTTCTTCTTCAACTTGTTTCGAAAGGACAACATTAAGCTTCTCTAATTTAACTTCTTCCTCATTATATTTCTCTATCTCCAGAGGATCATTTGTAACATCTATTTTTAGAATGTATTTGTATCATTTGTACCCTAAGGAATGTCTTAATTTACCTCTATATAATCATCCTCTCTTGATTTAGGTGTAAAACCATATGGGAGTGCACCAAACATACCATATTTCTTAGACATACCCTTCATGGCTTCTGTAGTTTCTTTCTTCATTTTCTCTATTTTCTTTATATTTTTTATCATCATAGTATTTACCCTTTTCTTCATCTAATACATCTTTGAG
>VDFB02027940.1:0-22164 GCA_007258455.2 Sequoia sempervirens | reverse complement strand
GTAATTGGTAAATAATCGATGTTATTAACAGGAGCAAAGTGCTCAATAAATACTATACAGGATTTACAACAAGCCGGAAGGATAAGATCGGAGACGATCTTATCTTCAGGAAAAGCAGGAAGTTTCTAAAAGAAACTTCAGATAAGATCTCGGACAACAAGGACGATCTTATCAGGATATTTTACAATATTTTACAATATTGAGCATTAATAAATAAATAATAAACATTATTTTAATGAAGCTACAATTTCCACTAGATCAATATTATTAATTTTGAGGTACTCTCACAACATTTTGTATACTTTAGAGTTCACTGGAACATTCTGTTTACAAACGAGTTTTCTCATAGGTCCAGCTTTGGCTTACAATGGTTCTCAATTTGAATTGGATTTGACACTTTGCTTGAAATGTGTGTTGAAAAGTTGTGCTATTTCATAAAGGTATACCAAAAAGGGAAAAAAAAAACTATAGGTTGGAAAGCATGCAAACTAGCTGAGATCTAAGCTGAAGCAATGTGTCTCAGCAGTTGTGTAGAGATAACATCAAAATAAATCTTAAACTAAAATAGAGACAAATTATTTGCTGTGTATACAGAATGAGTGGCCATATAATGAGTCCCTCATAGAAGTCTAAACTAAAAGAAAGATAAAATGTAGCCATTACCCACTTTGGAAACAAAATTCTAAAATCTACACAAAAGTCATTTAAAATCTAAACAAAGCTAAATTGTTTTTATTTGCAATGACTGCTAAGCAGCAGTACACAAATAAAAATGTATTTTTCCAAGCTGTTTTCACTCCCTTTTTAATATGGTCACTAGGAAGTAATGGTGAATTATGATTGTTTGCAACAGACAAGGATGAGGAAGCAATGATGAATAAGCCCAATCTGTTACGTACAACCTTAATTCACTTTTGCTTCTTAATGTCTGCATAAAAAAGGAGCAGGATTGGTTATGGAAAGTTCATTTTTCTTCATGTGCTTCCACTTGGGGCTTCTTGTAAGTGCTTTCAAAGTTTTTTGTTTCTGCTTGGCTATTTGCTTCATCTTCCGTGTTTTATGGCCCAGATTTTAGCTGCTTTTTTGTTTCTGTGCTATAGCTGAAGACTCATTGATTATCCTTTTATTCCCAGAAACATAGTTAGCGATTTATAAACTTTTTTCATTTAGATTGTGGCCAATTGTCTCTGCGCGACTTCTTAGATTTATTGTTTCGACATAGAATTTAGTTGGTTTGCATGCTTTCCAACTTATAGCTTTTTCCTTCTTTCTTGGCATGTGTTTAGGTGATGGGACAATTCTTCACCATACTTATCAAGAAAAAATTGTCACATCCAGTCCTATGTGAGACATGTTGAGATCTGAAGCTGGCTTTATGCAAATATGTATTAGTGTGGCGTGATACTTTAGTTTGTTGGTAAGTTATTGTTTTTAGTTATATCTTTTATCCCCAAAATTAAAAAAAGTCATTGAAGAGACTCATATTATTTAGACTACTGTGGAATCTAGGTTATGAAAATTTAAAAGCACTGTGTTATGGAATATGATACCTCTACACACTGTTACTAGGATATCTCAGCCCTCTCATTGAACAGTGTCGTCAGCATGGATCCACTTCTACTTGACATTGTAGGCATCATGGATCCACTTCCACACATCTTGGGGCATTGGAGCAGTTGCATATCTACACTTTTCTCTCCATCTCTATAGAGTTGTCCACATTGGATATTAGGAGATGTTTGAAGGAATGTATTTTTCATTGTCCTTTGTATTATCCATAATTTACCCTTAACTCAACGTTCTCATAATGATATTTTAAGATCCTTCATTGGTCTTGTGATGGTGGTTGATGATGGTGTTGGCACTTCTCCTTAAACTCCAAGTGTCTATACAAACATATGACTGCACTCCTTAGTCGCCTCAACCTTCTATGGTCTTCATCTATGTCTTGCTTCCTTTGTGGGTCCTCTCCTTGCTTGGATATTTATATTTCTACTTGTATTTTATGGCTAAGGTCCACATGCATTGGGTTTAATTGCTCTTGTTATGCCTTTTGTGCTTTAGTGATTTAATTTTTGTATTTGGCACTTTTTAAGCTCCAAGAGTTGTTTTCTACCAGGATCCTCCATTGGTCCTATGATGGTGGTGGATGATGATGTCAATGGTTCTCCTTCCACTTTTAGTTTTTAATACCAAAAGATGACTACACTCCTTTCTTTCCTTGACCTGCTTTGGTCTTCATCACCTCACTTGGATATTTATATTTCTACTTGTATTTTATGGCTAAGGTTCAAACACTTCTAGTTTGCCTCTACTTATATGCTTTTGTGCTTTAGTGATTTAGTTTTATTCTCGGTCATTTTTCTAGTTCCAAGGGTTCTTTTCTACTTTTGTACCTTTTTATTATCATTGGATGTACTCTTGAGTTCCCTTGATCTACTTTGATCACTAGTGGACATTAATATAATTGTCTCTTTTTCTATTTGTATTAACATCCGTTTTTATATGACGTTGAGAAAATGCCTATGTCCCTCTTGACATTTCTATTTTTCATGTAGTTGGTCATCTCTACTTGGCTCTCATTACACCTAGAGTGCCAACTATGTGTTTTTCTAGGCTAATCCTCTAGTCTTTTTTTCTAATAGCATAATCTTTCTAATCTAACAATGAACCATGGTCTACAAATCAAAAAGTGATTAACAATTTCGTCAAATCATAAATTTTATGTAATAAGAAATTCTTTTAGTCTACTCACTCTAGTGAAACTAGTAATCGAACTAGAGGCTTTTCTGTCAGCTGAAATATCACATATCTAGGTAATAAAATTTTCATGATTAACATGCTATGCTGCTTATAAATAGTACCCATTCATTGCAAATAAACATTTCTATTGCTTTAATGCAGGATCGGTGTATATTGGAGTTGACTTTTGTAAGACACTATGTGGCGTGTCAATAATCCGCAGGTAAATTTGAAATGCAAAATACCCATCTCGATGTTCGTTAAGTTTAAGCCATAATTTGTATTATGTTGCAACAATGTAAATAGTTAGTGTTATATTAGTGAAAGGCATCATTTTGTTGTCATCAATATTTAGAATAAGCTTTACAAATGTTTTCTTTCTAACTATATTGCTTATTTAATGCATCACACATTTGTTTTTTTATTACTGTAATGGCATTTCCCTTGCTTGGTCACCTCAAAGACTTCATTGATACCAAAGAAGATTAGTTTGGGGTCAATTGAAGCCATCCCTATACAATCTTTTTTCATCTAATTTTAATTTCAATACATGTAAATTTCTTCAAAAATGATTATACATGTGTTTTGGATAATAATTGTGTTGGTAAAAGCCAAAGAAATGTGATTAAGAGGAATTGATGTGTCTATCTTTGCGAGAGATGGTGACCTTATATTATTGAAGAATGTCTAATAATATACAACATTTACATAAGCCATAATGACAGTAGCTATATAATAGACTACAATTGACAAGTGTAATAGAAGCTACACTACTACATTATTTAATATTATTCTAATTTACTATTAATATCCAAATACCCCCTTGCCCTCCAAGTGACTAAATTGGAAGAATCCAGAGGTTTAGTCATTAAATTACAAGATGTGTAGAAACAAGGAGAAATATCTACATGAGTAACCTTTATGATAGTAGGCATTGGAAAAAATAATACAAAAAGAACATAATGAACATGCTTCAATATGGAGTTATCAATTGGTTTGCCTATCATCTAAGCTGTTGCATTTGATTTGGTGAAGTCATTATTTGGGATCACCTTCAAAGCATCACTAGGGCCTTCGAGGCATAACAAGTGAATGTCACAGAGACAAACTCGAGGATTTGTAAAATATCTAACATTCTATAGTAAAATTTTGATGCCATTATTGACTGCAATTGTAATATCGCCTATCACTTTAATCGTGTGTGACTTGTTGTAATTGATAAAAATATAATTCTTGTGACTATCATTAGCAGTAAACCTAACATATATTTGAAGTGTTTGGATGCACCTATATCAAAGAACCAACAGCTACTTTTAGCATTGTTTGAAAAAGCCATGGTCTTCTTTAGAAATATCCCCCATAGTAGTTTTTTTCTGTTTCTTGTTGGATAGATTATACTTTCTTTTCTTGCAGTTATTCTTAACATGCCCAATTTTTTGGCAATAGAAGCAATTTACCTTTCTGTGTGGTTGTAAAGTGCAAGAATGAGAATTGTGGTTTATACTTTTGTGAAAAGAGAGCTTCTATCATCGATTGAGAATCCCCGCTCTCCCCGCCTCCCCTCCTCTCCCCTCCCCTCCCCTCCCCCACTAAATCTTGGGCCTCCAAGTGCAACTTCCCAAATTTTGCTTTTCTCACTCTTTTTTTTGTCTTGAACTCACAATTAGGTTTTGTTATTTTAGTTTCTGTTTAGGAGATTGTTAGAACTTCTATCATGACCAAATCACTAGTCGCTACGTTTGGATCCGTCAAATCTCTAATGATTTGTCTTTCTTCACCAACGGCCTTACTAAGAGATCCTCCTTGACCATAAATATTGGCTCCTCCAACAGTCCCACTCTCTTGAAATTTGTAGAGAATGAATTTTGTTGGCTTACATTTGAGGTGTTGATGGGAGAGGAAGGAGTAGGCTCCTCAAAATACCATTTGTGGTTTCTCCACATGAAATTTTGTGTTTGGGCCGTTGGATTTCCAAATCCACTTTTGTAGGCCAATAAAGACAGCTTGAAGAAGAATTTGCTCAACAATTTGCTGTTGGAAATATTGTTGTCATTGATGTCAAAGGAAGACTACTTTCATGATTGAAGTCAAAGGAGTCATTGATGTCAAAGAAAGAATGAAGAAAATTGTTAAGGCCAAAGGCCACTAAATCACCCATCTCAATGCATTATGGCAGCATTATTCTTATGAAGAACATTTATTATAAATGCTGGCCAACCTGCAAATTAATGGCACCTACTTTGGAGAATAAACATTGTATTGAGTAAGTGGCCGACCCTTGGAAGAAACATCCCTCTTGAAGAATTAAAAAGAATTTAATTACTCTAGAAAATGGCCGACCCATGGTTTTAGCAAAGGACGCCTCCCTTCATGCAGCCGACTTCCTTGTGTGTTCACCCCTACCTGGGTAAACTTGTTTTTATATGAGGCCATCATCTTGTTGATGAATCACCTCCCTTGGAAGGATCACCACCTTTGGGTCAAGTCGTCCATCTTGAAGGGTTGCGTGTCTTCATGAAAATGCATTTGATAAGGTACAAAAATAACATAAAGTGGAGTTAGAAATACAAGAAATACAATGATATGTCGGTCCGATTAAGAGCAGAAAATATGAAGAGTATTGAAGATTTATATTAAGGAAGTTGGAGCATATTTAGCAAGGAAGATACAAGGCAAATCATTTGATTTTGAGCAGACCTTGAGCAGAAATATTCGAAGGAGAATTGTGTGGAAATGTTGTATCTTCTAAGAGCAGATTAGTGAGAGAAAGAATATGTTATAAGCAGATTTGTGTGAAGAATAAAAAGAATAAGGGATGGTGGTGTAAGCAATGAACATAATATCAATCAGATTTTATCACAGCAGAGCAGGTTTATTGCAATAAAGAGCAGATTTGAATTACTAAAGCAGACCTTAAAGCAGAAATATATGTGAAGATTTGGAACCAGATTTTTGAAGGAAAGCATTGCATCATCTACAAACTGATTTGTGAAGGAGAGCATTTGTGTGATAACTGTTGGGTCATCTAAAAGCAGATTTGTGAAGGAAAGTGTATCTAAAATTAGATTTTGTGAAGACAATTCAAATATCATCCATTGAAGAAACGATAAGGTGAAAAATTTGAAGGTTGGTGCCTGTCAAAAGAAGAGATTGATGTCTCTTGCTGTGTTGGTGCTCAGTTGTGGGGATTGGTGTCTTCAGTGGGTTGGCCTACAAATACTGTAAGTGGGGATTGGTGTCTCTAGTGGGTTGGTGCCTACAAAGAAGATTTGTAAGAGAAGTAGGTTGGTGCCTACAAAGAAGATTTCTAAGAGAAGTTATATTTTGTTGTGACTGGATTTGGATGGTAGATCCAAACAGTCCTTCTCCGTGGTTTTTCCCTTGAAAGGGTTTCCTCGTAAATCTTGTGTTCTTATTTGTTGATGTTGTTTATTTGAAGTGATTGTGGTTGTTAATTTGAAAAAGTAAAAGATAGTCTTATACTGATTCACCATCCCCTCCAGCATAAGCGTGTGCTCATCATTTGCCACCTTTTGCAAGAACTTTTTACATCAGAATCATCTGAAGGGAATCCCTTCATAATTAATAAATTGTATCCATACTCCTCGAGAGGACAAAGTTTTAATAGAGTGGAGGATTGGCTTGGAAACATCCACCATGGCATACATCCTGACAAATCTATTATGTGGATTAGGTGAATCTGAGTCATTTTTGATAAAATCACCTACCTTGTCAATGAACATTTAAATCAAAATTGATGCTCTCATTACTAGTGGAAGGTTGTAAAAGTGGAGCCACATTGGGCTGCTTGTGCTTGAAGCAACTTTTGTGTCAAAGAATGGTTTTTAGGAGCTCACAAAAACACGTTGTCTTCTCAAAGACCAGGGGCCATGTACAACACACAATCTCTATCCTCAAGGGACTAGAAAGCGACCAAGAAGTTACCATTTGCCAGCATAGACGGAAGGATATGAGATATTGCTCCAAGTAGAGTGCATCTAGAGAACGAAGTTGTCAAAAGAAAGTTTCTTCCCCATACAGAAGCACACCAACGACCTACTTCTCAGGTCTTCTTCAATTAATTTTATGAACTCCTCTGCAATATGAAGAGTAGGTTATTCCCCAGTTTGTAATGTCCCCCCAATCAGGGATACTAAGAAGCTATACTAATTTGTGTGGATTTTTTGAATTTATGCATTTTTTGTAGTTTTTCTGATTTATAGGAAAGCAGGAAAATAAATGTTGAAAGACACTAGATAATATGAGAAAACCCTAGATAAATGGATAACTGCTAAATATTGTCAAAACCTAACTATACAAATTCAGAGATTAAATTCAATCTAAATCAGCAATTAATGAAAATAATAATTGAACAAAGAGTATTCAGATCTGAAAACATTAGCGCAGCAGATTAGGAACAAATAAATCTCCAACTTAAATACAGCTGACCATGTGAGATGGGAAACTGGAAACACCCTTGTTGTGAGCTGGCACAGCCAGATCAGGACTGATTACTGCTACAGTGACCCTCAAAATCACCTCCAAAGTTGACGATCAGCCTAGACTGATCAACAGCTAGGCGTAAGGCTGAGGTGGCAGTTGATTATCTAGGATTCCTGCAAGGAAAACAGTGAACAAACCCTGCAAACAGAAACAGCCTGTAAAAGTGAATTAATCACCCAATGATAAATTATTTAACTCTCAAATCAGGCGATCAGCCCTCTCAAAATGCCAGTGCTCCTGTGGAAACTCGGATCAGACCTTGCTATAAGTGTGGTGGCTTTTGAAGAATGAAATCAGATCCTGTAAGATAGGGGGGATCAGCCCTCTTGTGGTCAGTAACAGCGGTATAATAACACCAAATAAAAAATGTGATAATTTGGATCAAACTCAGATTTGCTTGCAAATAATAATTTTTTCCAGCTGAATTGTTGAATACAATGTGATCCTTGAAATGGAATCACACCAAATGGATATGAGGATTTTTGTCCCCAAATCCTCCAAAATGCCATGATGGTTTTTGCGGTGGCTTTTGAAGAATGAAATCAGATCCTGTACGATAGGGGATCAGCCCTTTTGTGGTCAGCAACAGCGGTAAAATAACACCAAATAAAAAATGTGATAATTTGGATCAAACTCAGATTTGCTTGCAAATAATAATTTTTTCCAGCTGAATTGTTGAATACAATGTGATCCTTGAAATGGAATCACGCCAAATGGATATAAGGATTTTTGTCCCCAAATCCTATGCCATGAGGGTTTTTGTTTTTGGAAATTGCAACCAAGCGGTTTCGTCCTTTTTGCACTAATTTGAAAATTTAAATTTTTGCAAATGACAATAATGGATGATTAGGAGGGTGCCAGCTTTGCCTTTATAGGCATTTACAAACTGGGCCCTTGATAATTGACAATTGTTTTTCCCTTCAAAAATAGAAAAATAAAAATTACTATTTTAATGAACAATTACATAGGTCACAAGGTCTCATTTTGACAGACCCTTAAAGCAACACAAAAATTGCCCAAATAAAGCAATAATTGGGCCCCAAAATATAACCAAAATCTTCAACCTCAAGAAGGGGACATGATACATTTACTTTGAAGGGAAAACCCCCTAGAGAGATAGAGGAAGAAATAACTTGGACATGAGCATCATCTCCACTTGAATGACCTTGATCAGAGGAGAGAGGGACCTCAGGACCTCATTCTGAGCGTTATATGATTTAGATAAGGTTTGACCATTTTGAATGGAAGATAGAAGGGAAGTTTGTTTTCAATCAACCAGTTAGGGAGACAGACTGGTTTAGAAGTGTTTTGCTTGTTGCAGAAAAGCGTGCAGCAAAGGAAAAGGTTTGAAGAACACTTGCATTACTTGTATGCCACATCCATCAATGGTGGCTTCTCTATTGACAATTTTGAAGCTATAGCTGCTGTCTTTGCTTGGGAAGGGAAGGGATTTAGGAAGCTTTTTTGCAAGGAAGTGGAGACTCTGCTAGTTGATGCTGCCCCTTTCTACCCAGGCTGGGATTTAGATTGTTGCCCATGAGTAGAGTTGTGGGAACCAACACCGCATGGCAGTGGATCAAAAATATTTCCCTCATAAGCCACTTCTAGCAAGCTCTGGACAAATTTTTCCTCAACCTCACCTTGGTTGTTGCTGATGCCGAACTCTTTCCAATAGATGGATCACCATCCAATATGTGCTTGTTTGTCTGTGCTCCCAGCCTGCACTTGCTCACCTGCTTGCCTGCCATGCTTCAGCTCTTGTACTTGCATTTTTTTGTCCCTTTCTTGGAGGTTGTTATCTCAACCTCAAAACTATAATATTAATATAACAATGAATAATTATATAATTGTATTTATTTAACATATTATATTTTAAAACTGTGAGTTAATAATATAGTAATTTATATAATTATATTTATATATTTTTAATTTATTGAATTATTGTTAATGACAATGGTAGCAGGGGTAAGCTTCGCTGTTGTGATCAGAAAGAAAAACTATTTAGAGCTGATTTACTTTTTAAATATAAAAACCTAACTTTAAAGTAAAAAAAAATGTAGTAAATAAAATAAAATAAAATGTAGTAAATAAAATGGCTCTAAAGTAAAATAAAGAAAACTTAAAGACACCAGTTTTTAAAAATATTTAGTAAATAGAATAACTCTAAATAAAATAAAGTAACTCTTAAGTGAATAGAAAAATACTTCTGTCTTTTTTATTTTAAATACATCTATCTAAAAGATATATATTATGCCAAACCCAGCCCTACTGAAACTGTTTTTTATTTCGCACACTGACAAACCCAAACCTTGAACCTGCATCCAAACTGGCACTTGATGTCTTTTTTGACCTCCTAAGAGTTGGAGACCAAATTATCTGTTAAGAGAGCCTATTTCCCATACAAGCCTCCACTCCCTTCAACTTGCAAGTTTATTCTAAAATTTGGAAAAAATAACTTTATAACTCTTTATAAATCAATTATGTTTAGAGTTTCAGAAATTTTCTTTGGTATATAGGCTTCATTCTCTGTTCTTTTTATGTATCTCCACCAAACAGTGTGTTGTACCACAAATAAATTTTTGCTTCAATAAGGCATTTAATAAGGCATTTGGATCAAAATGGTCTAAATCATGTAAAATTGCTGTCAAAAGTCCGTTTTAGGTCAAACAAAACATAAGCTTTTTGTGGGTTTATGTCAAGGAAGATACTTGCAAATTTCTGAAAATTTGAAAATTAGGGTTTCGTACCCCTGTTTTTAGGAAAACCCCTGAAAATAGGACCTTTCTAGAATTAGTTGAAAATGATTTTGATAGGATAATGTGACTTCACGATCATACTGGTCAAGTCAAAATCACCAAAAAGTTTTACTCTGGTGGGTCTACATTTTTTTAGGAGAAAAGCTAGGACCTCTGCAGCCATTAATGGCAGATGGCTAGTACCATGTGTCGAAATCTAAGCCTCAAAAGCTTGAAGGAGGAATCCATGGCGAAAGATGCTCTGCGACGTGCTGAAAATATTCTAAGTCTGGAGAATGCACGCCTTGCTACAAGAAACGTGCTACACAGTCAATGCCCTAGCCATTTTTCAAACACCCGTACACGTAGCATGGTGAAAGCAATTGCTACGATGCACGCGTTCACATCAACAACGACGGTGATCAAGCTAGTCAAGCTACAACGACAAACGCGAAGCGTGAAGAGATGAGAACTTTCAAGGAAAATGATGAAGTTGCAGTCAAAGCGCCCCTACTGGTTAGGGACGCCCATGCATTCAAAAGGTCAAAGGCAGTCATCAAGCTTTGCCAAGATAGTCATCTCCTTCGTGATTCTGCTGGCTTTCCAATGCATTGCCAAGCAAGTTCACCTAATTCATCGATCACTGGCGAATAGAGGCGAAGACAAAAGATGTTGAAAGCAAGTATCATAAAAAATGGCAGTCAAACATGGGAAAAAGTGCCCCTGTAGCCCAAGGGTGCCCAAGAATAAGGCTATCCATTAGTTTTTGAGTAAGCTTATCTTCAGGTGACCTCCCTGGCATCAGCTCAGCTTTACATAGAACCTGTTTGCCAGTCTACGAGACACACCAAATGACGACAGCTGTTGATCATTCGAACGCGCAAAACATAGGGTAAATCAATGGACATCATATAAAACCACCGCCGTGGCACCCATCATTTTGAGTCATTTGTTGTGGTTTTCAGCAATTGCTTCCTCCAAGGCATCTGCTCGGCTTCCTTTTAGCTTCGCAATCTATCCAGTTGCAAGCTCACAGGACTTGTCAAGCATTCACAAACGAAGATCAAGCGGAAAACGCTGGAAGCAAAGGCAAGATGAAGGACATGAAGAATTGGCTAAGTGTTAATGAAATTGCACCTTCCTAGAAATAGGCGCCCAACTTTTTGAGCAATCGGATGCAGTCTTCAAGCTCCGCAACCTTCAGGAAGTCCTCCATCTTGATCAATCTCAGCAATGACACCGTCAGTGGATTCAACAGATAAATCAAACATCTGACAACGAAGATCAAACTGAGGCTGTTCGTGAAAGGTTGCAAAGTGAAAATAACAACACAAAAGGTCAAAGGCGCCCTTGTAGGCCAGGGGCGCCCAAGCTTTTAAGACCTCTAAACCAACCGTTAGGACGTGTGAGGCCAGTCAGCCTTTGCGGAATTGAACTAGTAATCCATTCCATATCTTGGCACGTTCATTGGAATCATCAGTCATAGGTGATCTCAGATCAAAGCATTGAAGGTCAAAATGGAGAAATTGGAAAGCATCCAAGAAATTGACTAAGTCTGGTGAAAAATGCATCCTTCTGGAGAAAGGCGCCCAAGAATGAGGCATCAGATTCAGGTTTTAAGCTTTGCAGCTCCCAAGCACACCTCCTCAGATTTGATCCAACTTTGCAGTGGATTTTTCGGCAAGCTTCAAGATCAATCAAACAACCGGAATCCAGGATCGAACAGAGGCACTTCATCGTGAAAAAGAATAAAAATATCTTCAACTCCTCTACTTGGACGCCTAAAGTCAACATAGACCTAGTTGACTGAAGTTGAGATATTTTGAAAGCCTTTCTATGTCTAAAATGTCCCCAAATTGGTGGAAATCATCTCTGTGAACTCTAGATCAGGCAGATTGACTCCTGAATCATGTGTTGGCGCCTAAACTTGATTGCTTCAACATCAAATGATATTTATCAAGCCTGGGCATCATTATTCATCATTTCTCTTTGTAAGTTGAAGCTCAAGAACAAGCATTTTTCCTCTCCAACGCTTTTTGAAGATTTGACAGAAAATTTTCTCAGTGTTCATGTTTTCAAGAATAAGTTGCATAGAGGGACAGTTCATAAAGGTCTACATTTCCAGGCTTGATTTTCTTAAAGATTCAGAGGGATAGTTTATCAAGGTCTTCAACCAGATGTGATTTTCTTGAAGGTTGAGGAGGCAGTTTATAACTTCCAAACTTCTCTTTTTCTTATATTCTTGTCTTAGATCTTCTTGCATGTCCAAGTAAACGACAGTTATTCACAGATCCGGTCTTCTGGGTATGATCAACATAGCATATTCAACAAAACCCACGTGCCAGATTCTTCTAGAGAAAGTAGCCCTACTACCCCTTTTTTAGGGTTTCTGGAAAAAGTCACAATTTTGAATTTATGACAAATTGGGCTTGTTTAGCTTTGAAGCGCCTACAATACCCATGTGTTAGATTTTTTTGGGAAAAGTAAGCCTCTGGTGCCTCCAAAACCTCTGCCCTGAAGGGTTCTTGCATGTACAAGGAAAAGTAACTTTTTGGAATTTTTGACATTCTGGGTCCACTTAGAAAATTATTCCCAAGAAAACCCACGTCTCAAAATTTTTCATAAAAATTACCCCTCGGAAAGGCTATTTTTAGTAGTTGCAGAAAAGTTGTCCGAATAGTTTTGTGTGCACAGTCAATCCTCAAAGTTTTCAGAATGCAATTCTCTCAAGTTGAATATAAGACCAAGACGGTCTTAGTTCATGACTTGCTAAAAATAGTAGACACTTATCTGAATTGGGTACACCCAAAGGTCAACTTAGAAAAGTTGGAGGGCATAGACCAATGCACACTTAAGAACATCGAGCAATCCAGATTGTTTGGGGCAGCGTCAATCCCCATCTCAGTGCAGAGCGTAGAATTTGTAATAGCTTGTGTAAAAGCATTACAACGCTACCACACGAGAGATTCGATCAGTGGATGGGTGAGTGGTATGCAGCCTCAAATCTAGGGATATCGAAAGGTGCTTCGCCATTCCACCATGTGCGAATGACTTGGTCATATCCATGAGAGATTGTGAAAATGCGTTCAATGTGTCAAAAGACAACTATCAGAAGAGGATGGCAGAAAAATGGCTTAAAGAGAAAAGAGCCAACTTGCCGAAGAATGTAGGACGTGGAGAGTTCAAAGATGAATATGCAGTAATGATTACTCTACTCAACTGTATTACTAATCAAGAGGAGGTGAACAAATTCCAATCATGGATGTGCTATGTCATCGCTAAAATTGTGAGCAACATAGAACATTATGACTGGCCCGCCCTGATCAGTGATACTCTCTACAGACAGATGACCAGTTTCTTAGAGGCTCATGAATTCCACGTGCGCATACCTTGTATATTTGATAGCCTTCCAAGGCTAGTTTAGAGCATTGAACACAGTGGGAACTTTGGGTGTGCAAAAGGTTCATGAGCATTTCTCATAGCTCGAGTTCACACAATTAGAAAGACATTTCAAGCGAGTAATGATCAGTTCCTGATGCACACCGTGAGAGACCTCAATCATGAGTCGCATATACGCATCTCACCAGCAGCCAAGGAGGCAATGGTAGAATGTGCAGATTGGTTCATCCAGTTCCCCACTTTTACCTACATCCGTGTGTATGGGCACTCGAGTCATCTCACCATGTTACCTCGCTATCCATTAGAGAGGGTGGTCTTCATGGAGTTCTTGCGGCAGTTGCACGAGGTACATTCTCTTTTGCATATAAAACACAAGACGACTGCAAAATTTCCTTTTTAGATGGGACTTTACAGGTGCAAGATTGTAGCAGATGCCAAGGTTGTTGGCCATGAGATGACCAGACTTAACCTCAATTATCTCATCGAAAGACTATCATATGATCGTTGGGGTCACTATTCAGCACGCCTTGGTCAATACTCTTCACACAAGTCTTCCATGGAGGACTATTGGTTCAATTGTGAAGATGAGTTCGAAGTACGGAGACGCAATTATAGCTGGTTTAGACTTCCACAAATTGTTGACTTCTTGTCAGAAGACGTGGAAGGACTATCCGATGATGATGGGGAAGTTATTCTTCTCTCATTCTTCGTAGATCAGGTTGACTCACAACCTCTTCGAGCAGCGGATTGGTATGCCAAGGAAAGTACGTCTATTGAGGAAAGAACAAGCAAAGTTGTTAGAAACAACCAACTCTACTTGGACAGTAAAAGGACAAGGAAAGTAGTTATTCCCAACACAGAGCTGCCACCGGTTCATACTTCACTACCTTCCACGTCAAGGGCTAAGACCAGACAGAAGACATGGAGTAACCCTCCTAGAGGAGCCAAAATGTCAAGTCATACAAGGAGAAAAATGCCGATTGCTGATACAAATGAGCAAAAGGAACATGTGGAGACAGCCACAAACACAATTGAGCCAGTAGTGGAAATAGTTACAACTGAGACAGTACCAGAGATGGAAGCAGAGCCTCCCATTCCACCATCACCACAACAGTCACCGATCCATATTGACTTAGAGCCAGATTCACCACCACGCGACATTGCAACACGATCCCACTCATCAGGAATTCATGGGCCTAACATCCATCCTTCTAGCGAGGTTAGTCAAGATTCATCTTGGCTCGAGAATCTCCTAGGAAGGAAGAGAACGGGGCCTTCCTACCAACTTGACTTTTTAGAATTTGACCTTTTCCATCTAGACACTCTAGAGAAGAAGCTCAAGAAGCAAGTCCATGTAGGAAAGAGTGCTGATAATAAGATTGTCATCGAGACTGCTGCACCACCTGAGGACAAAAATGTAAATGAGGTAGAGGTTGATGACTTCACCTTGTTGAAGGTCAACCTCGGCAAGACCACACATTAGGTTGAAGCGGATCTCTTTGAAGTTGCATCAGTAAGCATCAAAGAAAGAATGGCGAAGGAGGGTATAGACAAAGCAACCCTAAAGTCTGAAAACCAACAACTGCGACTGTATATCTCCAACTTGATGCATGGTACATCAAACATCTCTTCCTTGCTTCCACAGATGCTGGAGCTCCCCGTAGAACAAAATCAGCTAAGTCAGCTGATCCTATATGGAAAACACTTGAGAGATCAAGTGGAAGAGTTCATCGTCAGGGGCTGGTATATACTTGCAGAGCTGTACTAGCTACGGTACAAAACCCACGAGCTTCGCACAGTGATCCAAGAGTTAGAGCAAGGTATAGTAGAGAGCAGGCCTAAAGATGAGACCACTGTCTCAGACTTGCAGATGGCATATGAATTAGTTACTACAGAGGAGAACAAGCAACATCTTTACACTTGGAAAGAACAACTTGCATACAAAGTGAGAGCTTATGATACAAACTTTGTGGAATTGATTGAGTACAGACAGATCATGGCAGGTGTTATTAAGTTCGTGAAAACATTGGTAACATCCATCCCTTGCCAATACCAACATGAAGGAGGTGCATACGTCGAGCTAGCTGAGGTACAAACACAGTTTGAGGATCTCATCCATAGCAGTTTCTACGATGACCCTGCTGGCTGCAAGCTAAGTAAGATTGCTGTCATGTCAACAAGTCTGGATGACACAACTGCAAAGAAGATTGAATACCAAGAGTAGATTGCGAGTGGTGAAGAGATGCTGAGGCGACACATCATCATCCTACGAAGCATCAGTTGTCCAGAGGTAGAGATAATCAACGATTGGTTAGAGGAGATGATGACTCGAGTTGATGAGGTGTAACTCTCAATTAGGACTCGTACTCCTCCAAAATAGCATTTATGGCACATGAGTTAACTTGATGCCTCATTCCAAGTTAACTCACAAAATAGCATTTATTACACAGGAGTTAACTTGATGCTTTATTCCAAGTTAACTCACTGTCCCACTAATTGTGCATGTCCATTTTGGAGGCACTTTTGTCTTTTTGAGTTCTCTTTTAGTTTAGAATCGGTTAACTGAAGTAGACTTTCTAGTTAACTGCTAGCTTACCTACTTTTAGACATAGGAATAAATCTTGCTGATTGGCAAGAACTAAGTGTTAACTCAAGGAGATTTTCGGTTGCCTAATTCTTTGAGCTTCCATAAATATGAGCCTTGAGCTCATTGTATTTTAACTTTACTTCACGGTAGCAAAATGCTGAGCTCAAAAGCCTTCGACTTTGTTCGCTTAGTATATGTTCTTGAACCATATTTGTGATAGCTAAATGTTGAGTACAACTTGCGTTCTTTCTATTCAGATAGGCGTGTTCAATCTATGTTCATGTTTTATTGGTTGATAGCTTCTTGTGTGATTGTCTCTTTGACACAAGTTGCTGTCCCAAAGTGTAATCTTTGGTCGAAGTTGAGATAATAAATTAGGAGAGCTACCTTGCCTTTGATCCAAAAGTCTCAAAGATCTATCATTGTTTGTTGTTCCAAATAATCTTTCTTTCAATCTAAACCTCGGAAAGAGCACTGCGCCTCCTTGGGAATTTAGAGAGTAGGATTATCGTTATATGTTGTTTCTAGTAGTCTACCTTTCAGCCTACACCTCGGAAAGAGCACTGCGCCTCCTTGGGAATCTTGAGATCTAGCCTACCGTTTGATGATTACTTGCATGAGTTCTAGTTCGTCATAAATCTGGAAGTTCAGAGCCTTTGGATGCATTCTGAGAGACAGTTCGTCCAAGTGATCGAACCATCCCATTCTCGCTCTTGTATCCTCTTGCTATATTTTTCTAGAGAAAATAGGATAAATTAGAAGTTAGCCTAGTTGTAGTTAAGATTTGCAAAAACCAGAGAAAACCTTAGCTGCAATGCATTGTGTTTTATCACCCTTGTGACCTGCCGCTGAGTAAAAAGATAGGAACCTAGTTCACTTTACTTTTACGCAACCATCAACAAAAGAGGGAGCTTCCCTTCCATAATTTGAAGAGCAGTTAATTATGTGCATAGCTGTCCGTTTCCAATAAGCACTCCAGAGGTGCTAATTGAAACACCAACACAGTGCAGAGAAATTAAGGAAACCATAATAACTATTTTCTTAGCAATGTCTGGATAGGTGGCTAACATTTTTTTGCTTCAAATATTGCAATGTGGAGCCAAAATTTTCCAAAGTATACTCTGGAAAGCCCTTGCTTTCAAGTAAACAATGGTCAAAGAAACTTTGAAAATTTACAGCAGAATAATTTCAATCTTCAATACAAATGTTTTTCTTAAAACTCCTAACAGTTGATATATTAATGATATAACTACAATGATCTGCAAACAAATGTGCTGGAATCATCTCTTAGAGAGGAAAATCCAGAAATAGATTTATGGAATTCATTTGCTTGCTTTCTACATTGAAAATAAAGGGATTTGCGCTTCACTTGTCTAAATCAAATAGAAGCCTTCGCTTTGTTTTTCCTTGCATGACAAACTTGATTATGGTTTACCTGCTTTGATACTGTGTCAAATTTGTTAGAAATCTGAAATAGATTGAATAACCCAAGGGATTTTTTAGGAGAAAATCAAAGTTATATAAACTGAAAAAACATAAATAATGCAAACCAAAACTCTTAGAGATTATGCAATGTCAAGTTGACAGAATTGCATTAAGAGCTTTCAAGATGCATGAGTATGCAAAAGTATGAAAATACATTCTAGGTGGTGAGTTTATATAGAACTAAGGAGAGAATGTAGGTGGCAAATCCAACCAATAGGAATTAACCACTAAAAGTGGAGGATGCCACCCAAAATGGAAAGTGTTCCACCCTTTAAGGAAGGGGACACCACATCACTTATCTCTTAGTTATTAAATAATAAACTCACTTTATTATCCTAAGCAAGCTTAATAAAAGTGCAGGAAAAACCTATGACTAAGGGAAAATAAATTATCCCACCTGGAAAATAAAAACCTACACCAACAAAATTACGCCTCCATTTGAAAATAGATTTGCATATGTACAAATATTCACTCTATTAATTGTACTTTCACCTTGTGCTGATAATTAAGATACCTACATGGAAATACTTTCACCTTGTTCTTACACTCAGAGTTTAATGGGGAAATACGAACATGTTATTTTGGCTTTCACAGGCACAACCAACATAGAAAATTTAGTCAATGTTTACTCACTATAAAATTGATTGCAATAAGAGCTAATATAGTTAAATCTTGTTTTTTGAATTGCTTATGGTAGATTTTGGCAGAGCTGTTAATTTGTGAATGCTTGTGGTAGTTAAAGAAACTATGAAGCTTATATTGTGCTATTTTTTCTTCTAGCGGTGAAAGCATGGAGAATGCACTGCGGGCATGTTGCAAAGGAATTAAAATTGGAAAAATTCTCATTCATAGAGATGGAGATAATGGCAAACAGGTTAGTAAGTTTTCAGTACTCATATGGAAATTACACTAATTATATTTTAACAACCGTTTATTTGTTATTTAGTACATGTTGTAAGCTCACATTCCTTTTTTTGCAATATTGTGTAGCTTATATATGAGAAGCTGCCAAAAGACATTTCAAATCGTCATGTGTTGCTCTTGGATCCAGTTCTTGCAACAGGTATGAAAATTATTTTGAGAAAAAAAAGGCCTTATTAATTGCTTTATGTGGAATTTGTTATCATAATATGCTTGCTGAAAGATGCCAAATAATTGTTTCTACTTTCTAGTGCTCTGTATTTTATATTAGTAGTAATTTGTTTTGTTTATGGAAAGATTCAATCTATTGGGGTTCAAGCTACTTGAAGTAAATGTTTGTCAATGTTTAACACATCTCCTGTAACTATTAATGAGAATGCTGTTTCGTGTGAAACCTCTTCATCATGCAAATCATTTTATCTTGTAATACATTATATCCAGTATTTAATTGTGGTGGCAAAACCTGAAAGTTTCCATCAGTTCACATTTGTATTTAGCTTGGCTCAACATATTGGCATAAGAAAGCATTGCATCTGCCAGAGGTTGACTGATTCATCAAATCTAATTTGCTGAGGCCATTGATTTTAATAATTTGCAGGAAATTCAGCTGTGCAAGCTATTCTTTTGCTGCTGGAGAAAGGAGTACAAGAATCAAACATTATTTTTCTCAACCTTATATCCGTAAGTTAATCCTCTTTTACCTTGTCCATTCAAAGTCAAGAAGAAAGGGGGCAGCCTAAGCTCTCCATTTGCATCTCTTACCACTGTATTTACAATTCTTTTACAAACTTAATGTCCAGTCATCTTTATCAGCATCCATTGCTCAGATTAAGATGCATGGAGTTTGTAGTACAAATAGGTCTTAATCTTGATGGGTTTTGTGTCATGCTTTTAGTTTGTCAATTGATCTTAAAAACATGTTTTTACAATAACTGACTGAATAACTTGGTGTATTGTGAATGATTGTGAGGACTATGTAGATAAGCTTTGCTACCATGTGTGACATGGGTGATGTAACAGTGCCAAGAGGTGCCACATGATAAAATCTGCTTGTAGAGTCTTGTTTTTGACATAATCTATAGACCATAGTTTTGAAGTAGTGTGATCATCACATATACCACAAGGGGATAAATGTGTCTGCAGATGATTTTATCTTTACAAAGTAACACATTTTTGCATGATTTAGTTGATTTTGAGCTATGAGGGTGGGAAGTTGATATCTTGAGAGTTGTGGCCAACTATTGCACATACTCCTATTCTCTCTACATACATTTTATATCAAGTTAGCTGAGTTCTCCACCAATGAGTCAATTGTCGTCTATATCAAGAGCCAAATCTGCACATTGTGATCATCACATTTACCACAAGGGGACAGACATGTCTGTAGATGATTTTATCTTTACAAAGTAACACACAAGACATGATTTAGTTAGTTTTGAGTTATGGTGGTGGGGAGTTGATATCTTGAGAGTTGTGGGAAAATATTGCACATACTCCTAGTTTCTCTACATACATGTTATATCAAGCTAGCTGAGCTCACCATTGAGTCAATTGTTGTCTATATCAAGAGCCAAATCTGCACATTGGAGACCTTGTACTTCATAATTGATGAAGATATTATACCCTTATCTATTCTGTTGTGTTCTTATATGATGTGATGATTACCGTATGAAAGTTTTCTTGATTTAGCTTTTTGCAAACATTTTAACATGTTCTTTTGTTTAAGCATTGCATATTTAGAAGACTGTAAAATCATGGAACTAAAATGGTGTAACATAATGCAGGCTCCTGAAGGAATACATATGGTCTGCAAAAAGTTTCCAAGGCTTAAAATTGTGACATCAGAAATCGACATGGCATTGAATGAAGAGTTTCGAGTGGTTCCAGGAATGGGAGAATTTGGAGACCGTTACTTTTGTACAGAGGATGATATTCAAACTACTTGCCATAACAGTCCCTATGCAAATGGTAACCATACAGTATGAACAACTAGTCATAATTTCTATACTAAATTGTTTATGCAAGTTTCCTGTAATGGTCAGTTGCTATCTGCAGTTAATAAGTTTACCTCTCACTTGGCCTTGAGATTCGACTGCCAGCATAGCTACAAAGTGTCTCGTTCTGTAAAGTGAGCTAGGCCCTTCTTGCTCTTTGTTCCTTGTTTGTTTGCATTTCCTACCTAGAGAATCCATCTGGGACTTGAGTCATATGTTAATAATGGAGAGATGCAGTTTCTTCCACTCAAAGCAGAAGATAATGTGATTTTATTTTCATCAGGGTTTCATCCATTAAAAGCAGAGGTCACATTTTTATTCTCTCTGAGCAATTCAGTCAGAATTAATCACTAATGTAATTTTGATATTTATACTCATAATCCTCAGGAAATAAAATGGCCACATTCTGCAGTTCAAACTACATGCATGTTGAAAAGCTTATTACTGTAAATTGTGAAGATTTAGTAGGTTATCAAATGAGGTATTCCCACATTGGTCGACTTCTTGCTGAGAGGTGTGTTGGAGAAGGTACTACAACTAGTCTAGGTTCAAGCTTGATGGGCTTGTTTTTTGCAATTGGATAGATAATTAGCATGCTTTGTAAAAATGGAGTTTGTATTCAAAATTTATTCACAAGGTTGTCACAGTTGGAATAAATGCACTAACATGAATCAACTGATTCACATGACTTGGTAGATTTCATCAATAATGAATGAATGAAATAAATATTTTGATACTGTCTATGAGACCAAGCATTATATGCGACCTATATGATAACAAATATTTGTGTAAAAAATGACGAGACTAGAGTGAAATGTTGGAACTGTGAGAAACGGGCCTGTGTAAAGAAGGAATGCAAAATAATAAGTACAAAATAATAAGTATGTGTTTAAAGAATGCAAAATAAAATTTATTTTTATGATAAATCCTTTGATGATAAAAATAATTCTTTGATTTTTTGTGCTAATATAGTTAGTGATGTCTCATGGCTTATTGATTTACGTCCCTTGTATCACGACTCATAGGGAGCAATTTTCTTCATACAAAGCATATGATGGTGGTGAGATAAAATTTGTGTTTGGGGATGAGAGTAAAATCTCTTATATATGTGTTGCACATTTCGGAATTAACACAAAATATACTTTGGTTTTTAAAATAAATGCACGAACATGGATCAACTAAATCAATAATGAACGAAGGGAAGAAATACTTTGATAATGTCCACGACACCAAGCATTCTATGGGACCCATATGATAACAAATGTTTGTTAATAGGTCTAACACAACTTTAAACTGTGATCAATAACCATGTCTTAGCCAAATTAGTTGATGTTTAGGGGCATCCAACATTCCTTTAGACTAAACCATGAAGTTTCACTTACACTACACCTTATGTCACAATACCACGAATTCTTAACTCACACTACATTATTGTAGTGATTCAAGTTTCACCGCTTTGCTTATCATATAGCATCTTGCCATTTGAGATTTACTATCTATTAATAGAGAATAACATCTTGCCATTTGAGATTGAATATCTATTAATAGAGAATTTTTTGTAGGAACTTTTTGTAGATGAATAGCACACTAAAGTTTGAACATTCTTCCATTGGATATTTATTGTATGAGAGTTGGAGAAATTGAAAGAAAATAAATATAAAGGATAAACCCATTGTATCCTTGCACCAAAAAAGTTTCTTAGTATTTATGGGCTTTGTTAGAGCCAACTACATCTATCAAAGTATTAAGGTTTTTTGATCTGATCCATTTTAGCCTCTATCATCTCCTAAACAAAATG